>NC_069422.1:47110827-47113327 GCF_026875155.1 Cherax quadricarinatus
TTTTACATCAACATTAATGAAAAAAATATATCTTTAAACGTACAAAAGAAAATTTTAGAAAGGACTTAATTTTAAATGAGTTCTTGCTAATTGACCAGTTTTACATATTCGGCACGACATATATATATATATATATATATATATATATATATATATATATTTATATAAATACATGTTTAACACTTGATTCCTCCTCCGTGTTTATCACTTGATCCCGGACCCCTCCTTTAGAGTGCAGACATTGTACTTCCCATTTTCAGGACTCAAGTCCATCTATATAAAAATAACCGGTTTCCCTGAATCCCTTCACTAAATATTACCCTGCTCACACTCCAACAGCTCGTCAGGTCAAATACCATTTGTCTCCATTCACTCCTATCTAACACGCTCACGCACGCTTGCTGGAAGTCCAAGCCCCTCGCCCACAACACCTCCTTTACCCCCTCTCTCCAACCTTTTCGGGGACGGCCCCTACCCCCGCCTTCCTTCCCCTACAGATTTATACGCTCTCCATGTCATTCTACTTTGATCCATTCTCTCTAAATGACCAAACCACCTCAACAAACCCTCTTCAACCCTCTGACTAATACTTTTATTAACTCCACACCTTCTCCTAATTTCCACACTCAGAATTTTCTGCATAATATTTACACCACACATTGCCCTTAGACAGGACATCTCCACTGCCTCCAACCGTCTCCTCGCTGCAGCATTTACAACCCAAGCTTCACACCCATACAAGAGTGTTGGTACTACTATACTTTCATACATTCCCTTCTTTGCTTCCACAGATAACATTTTTTGCCTCCACATATACCTCAATGCACGACTCACCTTTTGTCCTTCATCAATTATATGATTAACCTCATCCTTCATAAATCCATCCGCTGACACGTCAACTCCCAAATATCTGAAAACGTTCACTTCTTCCATACTCCTCCTCCCCAATTTGATATCCAATTTTTCTTTATCTAAATCATTTGATACTCTCATCACCTTACTCTTTTCTATGTTCACTCTCAACTTTCTACCTTTGCACACATTCCCAAATTCGTCCACTAACCTTTGCAATTTTTCTTTAGAATCTCCCATAAGCACAGTATCATCAGCAAAAAGTAACTGTGTCACTTCCCATTTTGTATTTAATTCTCCATAATTTAATCCCACCCCTCTCCCGAATACCCTAGCATTTACTTCTTTTACAACCCCATCTATAAATATATTAAACAACCATGGTGACATTACACATCCCTGTGTAAGACCTACTTTTACCGGGAAGTAGTCTCCCTCTCTTCTACACACCCTAACCTGAGCCTCACTATCCTCATAAAAACTCTTTACAGCATTTAGTAACTTACCACCTATTCCATATACTTGCAACATCTGCCACATTGCTCCCCTATCCACTCTTATCATATGCCTTTTCTATATTCATAAATGCAATAAAAACTTCCCTACCTTTATCTAAATACTGTTCACATATATGCTTCAATGTAAACACTTGA
This sequence comes from Cherax quadricarinatus, assembly GCF_026875155.1. Classification (NCBI taxonomy): domain Eukaryota; kingdom Metazoa; phylum Arthropoda; class Malacostraca; order Decapoda; family Parastacidae; genus Cherax; species Cherax quadricarinatus. The sequence continues at coordinate 47,112,333 of NC_069422.1, forward strand.
TCTACACATCCTCTACCCACTCTAAAACCTCCTTGCTCATCCGCAATCCTACATTCTGTTTTACCTCTAATTCTTTCAATTATAACCCTACCGTACACTTTTCCTGGTATACTCAGTAAACTTATTCCTCTATAAATTTTATAATCTCTTTTGTCTCCCTTCCCTTTATATAAAGGGATTATACATGCTCTCCGCCAATCCCTAGGTATCTTTCCCTCTTTCATACATTTATTAAACAAAAATACCAACCACTCCAACACTGTATCCCCCCCTGCTTTTAACATTTCTGTCATGATCCCGTAAGTTCCAGCTGATTTATCCCCTTTTATTCGACGTAATGCCTCACGCACCTCCCCCACACTCACATCCTGTTCTTCTTCACTCCTAAAAGATGTTATACCTCCCTGGCCAGTGCATGAAATTACCGCCTCCCTTTCTTCGTCGACATTTAAAAGTTCCTCAAAATATTCTCGCCATCTACCCAAAACCTCCATCTCTCCATCTACTAGCTCCCCTACTCTGTTGTTAACTGACAAATCCATTCGTTCCCTAGGCCTTCTTAACTTGTTTAGCTCACTCCAAATTTTTTTTTTATTTTCAGTAAAATTTCTTGACAGTGCATCTCCCACTCTATCATCTGCTCTCCTTTTGCACTCTCTCACCACTCTCTTCACCTTTCTTTTACTCTCCATATACTCTACTCTTCTTATAACACTTCTGCTTTGTAAAATCCTCTCATAAGCTAACTTTTTATCTTATATCACACCCTTTACTTCATCATTCCACCAATCACTCCTCTTTCCTCCTGCACCCACCCTCCTATAACTACAAACTTCTGCCCCCACATTCTAATACTGCATTTTTAAAACTATTCCAATCCCCTTCAACCCCCCCCCACTACTAATACTTGTACCAGCCCACCTTTCTGCCAGTAGTTGCTTATATCTCACCCGAGCTTCCTCCTCCCTTAGTTTATACACTTTCACCTCCCTCTT
>NC_069422.1:47115827-47170827 GCF_026875155.1 Cherax quadricarinatus
TAAACGTGAATAATAAGCCGGTCGGCCTAATGCAATGATCCTGTTTGTACAGAAAAAAATAACACAATGCTCAAAGCACAAATAAATTAATGTACCACACACTGTACCTCTGAACGTAAATGCTTAAGACAATTAATGCATCATATATTTAAAACTAAATGGGGGACTCCATTAATAATCTTTAAGAGTTAAGGAACAACACAAAGTTCATTAAAAGTAAAATATGATGTACATTATACACTTAACTGCTATCCAATTTATGCTCTTTCTCAACATGCACTGCACTCCACAACATACTCTTCCTCCCACCGTACACTTCTCTAAAATATACTTTCCAAAAACACTCTTCCTCCATTAAATGCGCCCTCCAAGTACGTTTCTCGAAAAATACTCTTCTTCCAACATATACTCCATACAAAGTACACAACTTCAACATACAGTTTCCAATAATACTCTTCCTCCAGCATGCACATATTCCAAGACTCGGTCTTAACAAACACTGGTCCAACACACACTGTCACAACATATGTTGTACGTGTAACTTATCCCCGACAAAAGCAGCCTCGAAACCTACACCGAATATGTCTCCAGTGAGGCAGCTGAGAAAATCGGAACAGACGTTGTGTTTGTGTGTTGGCCCATCCTGGCCGCCTTGCCTCTACCCCCAAGATCTCTCCAGCACAGCCCCAGCACCTACTCAAGAAACACACGTAAATACCTCTTTCCTCTGACTAACACACCTGTCTTCTAAAAGGCGAAGACCTTCTGATGCCTTCTTCTTTTGCGTTCTCGCGCGACCCTCTGGGGGAAATTAATATTCTTGGTTCCTGTGGTCTCATCTCCCACGGCAACATAGAAGCCTACATAGGAATGGTTCCAATCTCTGGCGAGGTTGGCTGACGACCTGATCAATTAGGTTGTTCGTATGTATAACTCACAGTGCAGCTCGCACTACTGACTCACCATCTTGAAGATGGTGAGTCTGTAGTGATATCTTTACCTTTTATATACTTTTGATGAGTTTCGAGAATCTTACTACTCTCGGAGCTCGGCCATGGGCCAGGCTTGTCTGGTGCTAGCCTGGTCAACCACCTGGTCAACCAGGCTGTTTCTGGTGGAGGCCCACAGCCAAACATATCTATCACAGCCTAATTGATTTGACAACTGGTGAAGATAATTGTTCAGTTTCTTGGAAACTTCAACACTTGTTCCAGCAGTGTTTCTGATATCTTCTGGTAAGATGTTGAATAATCTGGGGCCACGAATGTTGATACAGTGTTCTCTTATTTTGTCCCCACCGCACCCCTACTTTTCACTGGGTCTCGTGTTCAGAATGTAAGACAATGTAGACCTGAAATACGGAAATAATTTGACTGAGGTAACAATAACAAAGAGAAGATAGTTACAACAAACGTAAGTGACGGTCTCTACGTTATCAAAAACCTATTTAACTCAAATAATTATATAGCATGCAGAATTATTTGCATTTAGCATTATTTATAATTATTTGAGTAGATTTATTTTCTCAAGAACTTCATAGTTTTATATGGAATTATATGAGTAAATTTTTTTCAATAATGATAACACCAACCTCATAAGCATTTATTACAAAATTCAATCAGCAAAGGTTCTGTTAATGGTGATTTTTCTATTATATTTTTTAAAGTTCAAATTAGTATTATTACATTCAAAGGGAGCTCCGAACCGTAGGGGTCATATAGCATCGGAAGGGGGAGGGGAGGGGCAATGGAATGCATTCACATACGATTCGAGGAATTTCATCACAGGTCCAGTTCTTCCTAGACGCTAACATCAAGGACACGTTAAATCCTTTTACACGAATTAAAGTCAACTGAGCATATGTACTGGGAAACAAACTTTTCGGTAGTTCACAAGGTATATATGCAACGAAAGGTGAGATATCTATCATAGTACATGCAGTGAATTATAAATCTCTCGGTGTATATTCTCTGAACGTAAATCAAATTTTTATACAGCAGCATGCTGCTAGTATGCCACTCACGGGCCAGCGAAATCTACCAGTCCTACCTTCATTGGTAAGAAACTGCTTACATATAAAAGTCTATGGGGTTTACAGCGACGTCTTCGTCTGGTTCACTGGCTCAGAGACGCTCGGCTTAATCGGGCGTGCCAGACGCCGCCCAAATATTTACACTGGGCCCTCAGATCCTGAACCAAAAGCGTTGGTGCAATGCAGATTCCTGCTTCTTAACCATAGTATAGACACAAATACAGATCCCTGATCCTTAACCATACTACAGGCACCAGCATAATACCACGAACGACTGGTATTGATCAATAACAACACTTTTCTAGCCAAGGATTCGAACCCATATTGTACTGGCCCGCCATTGTGAGCGAGAACTACATGATGCCTTAACCCATAGGACCACCCAATCCTACAAGAACCAAGCACCCAGCCAAGCTAGGTGTGTTACTCTTGGTCCGAGGACATACGGAGGTGTGGAAGCTTTCAAGCTAATATCATTCTCATCCCTGTTTGGTGTACTAGCCTACGAGCTGCATATATATAATATTGTAACCCTGGCTAGCGCAGTGTTGTTATTGATCAATACCACTCGTTCGTGGTAACAATAGTACATATATGCTGCTCGTAGGCTAGTACACCAAACAGGGATGAGAATATTAGCTTGAAAGCTCCCACACCTCCGTATGTCCTCGGACCAAGAGTAACACACCTAGCTTGGCTGGGTGCTTGGTTCTGTAGGATTGGGGGGTCCTGTTATATATATATATATATATATATATATATATATATATATATATATATATATATATATATATATATATATATATATATATATTTATTAATATTATTCACACCGGCCGATTCACCAAGGTAGGGTGGCCCGAAAAAGAAAACTTTCACATCATTCACTCCAATCACTGTCTTGCCAGAGGGCTTTACACTACAGTTTTTTAACTGCAACTTAAGACCCTCCTTCAGAGTGCAGCATGTACTTCCCATCTACCAGGACTCAAGTCGGCTGCGGTTTCCTGAATCCTTCATAATGTTACTTTGCTCACACTCCAAAGCACGTGAAGTATTAAACATTTGTCTCCTATCATCCTAATCAAACATGCTCACGCATGCCTGCTGGAAGTTCAAGCCCTCGCACAAAACCTCCTTTATCCCTCTCCAACCCTTTCTAGGCGACCCTACCCCGCCTTCTTCCATACAGAGATACACTCTGAAGTTATTCTGTTTCGCTCCATCTCTCTACATGTCCGAATCCACCTCAAAACCCTTCCTAGCCTCTGGACAACAGTTTTGTAATCCCGCACCTCCTCTAACTTCCAAACTACGAATTCTCTGCATTATATTCACACCACACATTGCCTCAGACATGACTTCTCCACTGCCTCAGCCTTTCCTCGCTGCAACAATTCATCACCCATGCTTCACACCCAATAAGAGCGTTGGTTAAAACTATACTCTCATACATTCCCCTCTTTGCCCAGGACAAGGGTCTCTGTCTCCACAGACTCCTAAGTGCACCACTCACTCTTTTCCCTCATAATTCTATGATTCACCTCATCTTTCATAGACCCATCCGTGATACTGGTCCACTCCCTAAATATCTGAATTACGTTCACCTCTATACTCTCTCCTCCAATCTGATATTCAATCTTTCATCACCTTAATCTTTTGGTGTATCCTCATAACCTGACTCTTTCTGATTCACCTTTAATTTTCTTCTTTTGACACACCCTTACCAAATTCATCCACAATCTCTGCAGCTTCCTTCAGATATCTCCCAAGAGCACAGTGTCATCAGCAAAGAGCAGCTGTGACAACTCCCACCCTGTGTGTGATTCTTTATCTTTTAACTCCAGCCTCTTGCCAAGACCCTCGCATTTACTTCTCTTACAACCCCATCTATAAATATATTAAACAACCACGGTGACATCACACATCCTTGTCTAAGGCCTACTTTTACTGGGAAAAAATTTCCCTCTTTTCTACATACTCTAACTTGAGCCTCACTATCCTCGTAAAAACTCTTCACTGCTTTCAGTAACCTACCTCCTACATCATACACTTGCAACATCTGCCACATTGCCCCCTATCCACCCTGTCATACGCCTTTTCCAAATCCATAAATGCCACAAAGACCTCTTTAGCCTTATCTAAATACTGTTCACTTATATGTTTCACTGTAAACACCTGGTCCACACACCCCCTACCTTTCCTAAAGCCTCCTTGTTCATCTGCTATCCTATTCTCCGTCTTACTCTTAATTCTTTCAATTATAACCTACCATACACTTTACCAGGTACACTCAACAGACTTATCCCCCTATAATTTTTGCACTCTCTTTTATCCCCTTTGCCTTTATACAAAGGAACTATGCATGCTCTCTGCCAATCCCTAGGTACCTTACCCTCTTCCATACATTTATTAAATAATTGCACCAACCACTCCAAAACTATATCCCCACCTGCTTTTAACATTTCTATCTTTATCCCATCAATCCCGGCTGCCTTACCCCTTTCATTTTACCTACTGCCTCACGAACTTCCCCACACTCACAACTGGCTCTTCCTCACTCCTACAAGATGTTATTCCTCCTTGCCCTATACACGAAATCACAGCTTCCCTATCTTCATCAACATTTAACAATTCCTCAAAATATTCCCTCCATCTTCCCAATACCTCTAACTCTCCATTTAATAAACTCTCCTCTCCTATTTTTAACTGACAAATCCATTTGTTCTCTAGGCTTCCTTAACTTGTTAATCTCACTCCAAAACTTTTTCTTATTTTCAACAAAATTTGTTGATAACAGCTCACCCACTCTCTCATTTGCTCTCTTTTTACATTGCTTCACCACTCTCTTAACCTCTCTCTTTTTCTCCATATACTCTTCCCTCCTTGCATCACTTCTACTTTGTAAAAACTTCTCATATGCTAACTTTTTCTCCCTTACTACTCTCTTTACATCATCATTCCACCAATCGCTCCTCTTCCCTCCTGCACCCACTTTCCTGTAACCACAAACTTCTGCTGAACACTCTAACACTACATTTTTAAACCTACCCCATTCCTCTTCGACCCCATTGCCTATGCTCTCATTAGCCCATCTATCCTCCAATAGCTGTTTATATCTTACCCTAACTGCCTCCTCTTTTAGTTTATAAACCTTCACCTCTCCTTTCCTGATGCTTCTATTCTCCTTGTATCCCATCTACCTTTTACTCTCAGTGTAGCTACAACTAGAAAGTGATCTGATATATCTGTGGCCCCTCGATAAACATGTACATCCTGAAGTCTACTCAACAATCTTTTTATCTACCAATACATAATCCAACAAACTACTGTCATTTCGCCCTACATCATATCGTGTATACTTATTTATCCTCTTTTTCTTAAAATATGTATTACCTATAACTAAACCCCTTTCTATACACAGTTCAATCAAAGGGCTCCCATTACATTTACACCTGGCCCCCAAACTTACCTACCACACCCTCTCTAAAAGTTTCTCCTACTTTAGCATTCAGGTCCCCTACCACAATTACTCTCTCACTTGGTTCAAAGGCTCCTATACATTCACTTAACATCTCCCAAAATCTCTCTCTCTCCTCTGCATTCCTCTCTTCTCCAGGTGGCATACACGCTTATTATGACCCACTTCTCGCATCCAACCTTTACTTTAATCCACATAATTCTTGAATTTACACATTCATATTCTCTTTTCTCCTTCCATAACTGATCATTTAACATTACTGCTACCCCTTCCTTATGCTCTAACTCTCTCAGATACTCCAGATTTAATCCCATTTATTTCCCCCCACTGAAACTCTCCTACCCCCTTCACTTTGTTTCGCTTAGAGCCAGGACATCCAACTTCTTTTCATTCATAACATCAGCAATCATCTGTTTCTTGTCATCCGCACTACATCCACGCACATTTAAACAACCCAGTTTTATAAAGTTTTTCTTCTTCTCTTTTTAGTAAATGTATACAGGAGAAGGGTTACTAGCCCATTGCTCCCGGCATTTTAGTCGCCTCATACGACACAGCATGGCTTACGGAGGAAAGATTCTTTTCCACTTCCCCATGGACAATAGAAGAAATAAAAAAGAACAAGAGCTATTTAGAATAAGGAGAAAAACCTAGATGTATGTATATATATATATGCATGTGCGTGTCTGTGAAGTGTGACCAAAGTGTAAGTAGGAGTAGCAAGATTATCCCTGTTATCTAGCGTGTTTATGAGACATAAAAAGAAAACCAGCAATCCTAACCATCATGCAAAACAGTTACATGTTTTGTTTACAGTCATCTGGCAGGACGGTAGTACTATCCTGGGTGGTTGCTGTCTACCAACTATCTACCTATTCTTTATATATATATATATATATTATATATATATATATATATTTAATAATATTAATAATATAATTATATATATATTAAAATATATTGTATTATATATATTTCTGAGTTCATACTGGGTGTATATACACAGGGCAAAGGTCAGTGTAGCACTATTATGAAAATATGACTAGATAGGCCATTACATAAGTCATTAAAAAACTGTGTAAAGGTCAAGTGGTAACATAATATACAGACCATATGGTTACTTAGTGCAAAAGGTTGAGAGCATCTGCAGAGGTCACTGGCTTAGTGTCAACTGACGGTTCCTCGCTGGCCACTAGAAAAACTGTGAAAGATATTTCACAACCTATCGGATATGTTAAGTAAATTAGTTTTTCATCACGTAAATTTTAGCAAGGTTAGGTGAAGTTAGTTTTCGTGGCAATAATGGTTATAATGAAATTTTGTGTTGCTAACTTTTCGAAGCGGGTGTCGTGGCGCCGGTGTCGTGACGCTGGTGTCGTGGCGCCGGTGTCGTGACGCTGGTGTCGTGACGCCGGTGTCGTGACGCTGGTGTCGTGGCGCCGGTGTCGTGACGCTGGTGTCGTGGCGTCGGTGTCGTGACGCTGGTGTCGTGACGCTGGTGTCGTGACGCTGGTGTCGTGACGCCGGTGTCGTGACGCTGGTGTCGTGACGCCGGTGTCGTGACGCCGGTGTCGTGACGCTGGTGTCGTGACGCTGGTGTCGTGACATGGTGTCGTGACGCTGGTGTCGTGACGCTGGTGTCGTGACGCTGGTGTCGTGACGCTGGTATCGTGACGCTGGTGTCGTGACGCTGGTGTCGTGACGCTGGTGTCGTGACGCTGGTGTCGTGGCGCTGCTGTCGTGACGCTGGTGTCGTGACGCCGGTGTCGTGACGCTGGTGTCGTGGCGCTGGTGTTGTGACGCTGGTGTCGTGACGCTGGTGTCGTGACGCTGGTGTCGTGACGCCGGTGTCGTGACGCTGGTGTCGTGACGCTGGTTGTCGTGACGCTGGTGTCGTGACGCTGGTGTCGTGACGCTGGTTGTCGTGGCGCTGGTGTTGTGACGCTGGTGTCGTGACGCTGGTGTCGTGACGCTGGTGTCGTGGCGCTGGTGTCGTGACGCTGGTGTCGTGACGCTGGTGTCGTGGCGCTGGTGTTGTGACGCTGGTGTCGTGGCGCCGGTGTCGTGACGCTGGTGTCGTGGCGCCGGTGTCGTGACGCTGGTGTCGTGACGCTGGTGTCGTGCGCCGGTGTCGTGACGCTGGTGTTGTGACGCTGGTGTCGGGCGCTGGTGTCGTGACGCTGGTGTCGTGACGCTGGTGCGTGTGACGCTGTGTCGTGACGCTGGTGTCGTGACGCTGTGTCGTGGCGCTTTGTGTGACGCTGGTGTCGTGGCGCGGTTGTCGTGACGCTGGTGTCGTGGCGCCGGTGTCGTGGCGCCGGTGTCGTGACGCTGGTGTTGTGACGCTGGTGTCGTGACGCTGGTGTCGTGACGCTGGTGTCGTGACGCTGGTGTCGTGACGCTGGTGTCGTGACGCTGGTGTCGTGACTCTGGTGTCGTGGCGCTGGTGTTGTGACGCTGGTGTCGTGGCGCCGGTGTCGTGACGCTGGTGTCGTGACGCTTGTGTCGTGCGCCGGTGTCGTGGCTCCGGTGTCGTGACGCTGGTGTCGTGGCGCTGCTGTCGTGACGCTGGTGTCGTGACGCTGGTGTCGTGACGCTGGTGTCGTGACGCTGGTGTCGTGGCGCCGTGTGTCGAGACGCTGGTGTCGTGGCGCTGGTGTCGTGACGCTGCTGTCGTGGACGCTGCTGTCGTGACGCTGCTGTCGTGACGCTGGCTGTGAGTCGTGGCGCTGCTGTCGTGGACGCTGGTGTCGTGACGTGGTGTCGTGACGCTGGAGTCGTGACGCTGGTGTCGTGGCGCCGGTGTCGTGACGCTGGTGTCGTGGCGCCGGTGTCGTGACGCTGGTGTCGTGACGCTGGTGTCGTGGCGCCGGTGTCGTGACGCTGTTGTCGTGACGCTGGTGTCGTGACGCTGGTGTCGTGGCGCTGGTGTCGTGACGCTGGTGTCGTGACGCTGGTGTCGTGACGCTGGTGTCGCGGCGCTGGTGTCAGGCGCTGGTGTCGTGACGCTGATGTCGTGACGCTGGTGTCGTGGCGGTGGTGTCGTGACGCTGGTGTCGTGGCGCTGGTGTCGTGACGCTGGTGTCGTGACGCTGGTGTCATGACGCTGGTGTCGTGGCGCTGGTGTCGTGACGCTGGTGTCGTGGCGCTGGTGTAGGACGCTGGTGTCGTGACGCTGGTGTCGTTGGCGCTGGTGTCGTGACAGCTGGGTGCGTCGTGAAGCTAGGTTTGTGACGCGGTGTCGTGGACTGCGCTGGTGTACGTGACAGCTGGTGGCGTGGCCTGTGTCGTGACGCTGGTGTCGTGACCGCTGGTGCGTGGACGGCAGCTTCGTGAAACTGGTGTCGTGGCGATGGTAACGTGGCAGCTGGGTTGTGACAACTGGTGGTCGTGACGCTTGTAACCAGTGGCGAGGTACGTGACGCTTGTCTGACACTGGTGTGGGACTCCAGAGTTCTAGCTTGTTCCTCGCCACCTCTGTGGCGAGGAACAAGAAGCAACCCTTGTACCACCACAGAGGTGGCGAGGAACAATTAGCAACGCTTGTACCACCACAGAGGTGGCGAGGAACAAGAAGCAACGCTTGTACCACCACAGAGGTGGCGAGGAACAAGAAGCAACGCTTGTACCACTACAGAGGTGGCGAGGAACAATTAGCAACGCTTGTACCACCATAGAGGTGGCGAGGAACAAGAAGCAACGCTTGTACCACCACAGAGGTGGCGAGGAACAAGTAGCAACGTTTGTACCACCACAGAGGTGGCGAGGAACAAGAAGCAACGCTTGTACCACCACAGAGGTGGCGAGAAACAATTAGCAACGCTTGTACCACCACAGAGGTGGCGAGGAACAAGTAGCAACGCTTGTACCACCACAGTGGTGGCGAGGAACAAGAAGCAACGGTTGTACTACCACAGAGGTGGCGAGGAACAAGAAGCAACGCTTGTACCACCACAGAGGTGGCGAGGAACAAGTGGCAACGCTTGTACCACCAAAGGTGGCGAGGAACAAGAAGCAACGTTGTACCACCACAGAGGTGGCGAGGAACAAGAAGCAACGCTTGTACCACCACAGAGGTGGCGAGGAACAAGAAGCAACGCTTGTACCACCACAGAGGTGGCGAGGAACAATTAGCAACGCTTGTACCACCACAGAGGTGGCGAGGAACAAGAAGCAACGCTTGTACCACCACAGAGGTGGCGAGGAACAAGTAGCAACGCTTGTACCACCACAGAGGTGGAGGAACAAGAAGCAAGCTTGTACCACCACAGAGGTGGCGAGGAAACAATTAGCAACGCTTGTACCACCCAGAGGTGCGAGGAACAAGAAGCAACGCTTGTACCACCACAGAGGTGGCGAGGAAAACAATAGCAACAGATGTGTACACCACAGAGGTGGCGGAAACAAGTAGCAAACGCTTGTACCACCACAGAGGTGGCGAGGAACAAGTAGCAACGTTTGTACCACCACAGTGGTGGCGAGGAACAAGAAGCAACGCTTGTACTACCACAGAGGTGGCGAGGAATAAAAAGCAACGCTTGTACCACCACAGAGGTGGCGAGGAACAAGTAGCAACAATTGTACCACCACAAAGGTGGCGAGGAACAAGTAGCAACGTTTGTACCACCACAGAGGTGGCGAGGAACAAGTAGCAACGCTTGTACCACCACAAAGGTGGCGAGGAACAAGTAGCAACGCTTGTACCACCACAGAGGTGACGAGGAGCCAGTAACATAGTTTGTGCCACTAAAGAGCTGGCAAGAAACCAGCAACAACGTTTGTACCACCGCAGAAGTGACGAGGAAGCAGTAGCAACGTTTGTACCACCACAAAACAATAAAATATGATTTATTCCTTGCTTTCTTCGTGGCAGCTAGACGAATTATAAAAAAAATAAACATAGGAAATAGTGGTCAACACAACTGGAAAACCGCGAAGACAAGCAATAACCGCGAGAACACTGACCACACACGCAATAACCGTGAGAATCTTTTACACACCGCGACATTATTGCCATCACGTCTAATAACCGCTCCTTTCGCATACCCTTAATAACTGCGACAATATTACCGTCATGAAGAACAACCGTGAGAGAATTTTACTCGCCCTCAATAACTGCGGCAACATTTCTATTACGTACAATAATCGCGAGACCTTTGAAACACACGCAACAACTGCGAGACTTTTGAAACACATGCAATAACTGCGGAACCTCTGAAACATATAATAACTATAAAATAACTATAATATTTGCAAAAAATCTTTCAAGTACCCCGAATAACTGTGATATACTTTAAACAACACACAATAACCGCGAAATCCCTCAAATAAAAAAAACGCACAACGAACCTTTGAAAAATGCTTAGCAATTGTTAGACCCATGCGAAAATACGCAATAATTTCGAGACCCCTTTAGAAAACACGCATAACCGCGATACCTCGTTTAGAAAATACGTATTACTGCGAGACCCTCTTAGAAAACACGTATAACTGGGAGACCCCTTTTAGAAAACACGCATTATTGCGAGACCCTTTTAGAAAATATGTGTAACTGCAAAACCCTTTTAGAAAACACGTATAACTGCGAGACCCATAAGAAAACACGCATGACCGTAAGAGCCTTTAGAAAACCTGCAGCCATGGCGAGACCCATTAAAAATACGCAATAACTGCTAGCCCCTTTTAAAAATAATGTACGCAACAGATGCGAAATACTTTTAAAAATATGCAATAATTAACCTTAGCACGGGTGGGAATAGAACCCACGATCAGAGAGTCTCATGCAATAATTGCAGGACCTTCCAGACACCCACTCGACCTTGTCAAGATACGCCACAGCGTATGAGGTGAACAGTTTGGCAGTGCGCGGATAATATCAGATTGTGTCACTGTGGGCTGGTCTGCAACACTCTCTTCACATGTGCCAACGCATTATCGTTTTAAAAAACGTCAGTTTTGACGTTCTACTTAGCGTCAGTTATGTTTCTTATTTTTCTCATTCTTCTCTAAATGGTTGCGCTGCATTAATGTATTTATAACAAGCCCCAGTTCTTTCTTTCTTTATAATAAGTTATTTTAATTATGGTTACATGTTTGAAGTTATATAACTTAAAACATGGACCGATACGTCTGGTAACGAGGTTGCAGAGGAAAAATAGGAAATGTTGAAATATCAATATTTATCTCTCATAAAACGAGAATGGGCGGTCGTAACACCTCAGCACTGACTAACTTGCTGTGATTGGGCAATTATTATTACCATTATTATTATTATGGGGAAGTGCTAAACTCGTAGGGGTAATATAGGAACTAGTAATCAGGCTTGATCCAAGGAAGAGGTGGGCAACTCTACTTATTTGCATCAAGAGGCCTTCTTGGTGATAAATAATGATAAACTTGTCCATGCATTTGCATTTACACGTTTGTACCCGCAAGAATCCAGCTGATGGGTTAATGGGGTTTAAAACCTAGCAACTACTCGATGGTCATTAAGGATGCACGTAACCTTGTCACCACCAGAAAAGAATAGTAAAATTTTAACACATATACCCAGAGATAAATATACATTCATATACATTTATATACACTAGTGTGATTCCAGCTTTGCTGCAGGAGACTCGCCTTTTATTTATTTATATTTTTATAGTAACATATTTCATTAATCTGCATAGTTATAATAAATTTATAATATAATAATAACAATGTAATATTTTAATTTGTTATAATATTTTATTAAAATTATAACAGTTTACAAATATATTTATAGTATTTCTTAATTTTCAGTAAATGAAACACATCCTACTTTATCAATAAATTACATTCATACATCACTATTTGAAAAAGATTAGTCAATTTTTTTCCTAAGTATGTTTTTGCCAAATTCAAAATTCTAATATTTTGTTCTTCAAGTTTGTGCTTCCTCCTCAAAAATCTTTTGCTCTATGTTTTTCCTTCGAATCCATCCATAAATGTGTAAGTGGTTATAATGTGTCCTCTCCTTCTCTTATCTTGCAAAGAGGACGTTTCCTAAGCTTTTTCTTTTTTTTTATCCTTCTTGGTATCTCATATTTTCTAATTTCAGGATCCACACTTGCATTTAAATACTCATTTTCTACTATCACTAAGTGCTCCCAGGAGCTTTCTCAAGTCGCCACGACTTGAGAAAGTTCCTGAAGAACGAAACGTTGCCACAATAAAAATGTCGCGTATATGGTGAAATGTAGCCAGCCATCACTCTTCGAAGCCTTGAGAGTAAGTTTCCCGGTTTGAATTATTTCTCCTGCACACAGTATACTTATGGATTATATTATATTTTTATAACAATTTGTTTGCCTTTTAACCTTTACTGAGGCTGCTAATCCGTTGTGGCTTGTTGTCAACATGTTGCATCAGCTCTGCCAATACCCATGAGAGAGCAAGACGAGAGCAAGGCAGGAGGTGGGAGAGAAAGCAAGAAGAGAGGAGAAAGGCAAGAGGAAACGAGAAGAAGAGGGATGTGGGGCAAGCGGAAGAAGAGAGGAGGAGGAGGGTAAGTAGAAGACTGCCACAAGCCTGGACATGAGCAGTCAGATTAGCGACAGTCAGACTGAAAACTTGGAAATGTTTAGTGAGTAAACGGAAACACTGAGATGGTAACTGGCACTCTTAGATGACTCAGGAAAACAGGTAGCGGGGGCCTTAACGAGTTCAATTAACGGTAACGAATAATAACTGTAGTGCATTATAGGGAAAGAAATGGAGTTTCTTTCAATATTTTTGTAATTATAGTTTACGCCATTTAAGGACACATGAAGGGACATAAATGGGATTTGTGTCCAGAGGAATCAAAGAGACGTTAGATATGACTGTTCTTGCGAAAGACTGTGAGGTGGAAGAGATAACAGCCTGGTTAATCAGGTAATCATCAAGGCAGTTTGGCTACGAGGGTGGGAGAACCACTGACAGTGGGCAAAGGGAGACAGTGCAAGCTGAGTTCATACCGGAAATAAGGCGCACATTGGAAGCTATGGCGCTAGAAATAAACCGAGTCAGTTTGATTCAGGGTTGAACATCAAAATGGTATACAATACCGACAGGTTGGTAGGTAAGACACATAGGCAACATTTAGGCAACTTTATTCCGAAACATTTCGCCTACACAGTAGGCTTCTTCAGTCGAATACGGAAATTAGGCAGGAACAGTAAAGATGTGAAGACGATGTAATCAGTCCATCACCCTTGAAGTCGTAGAATTCTACGACTTCAAGGGTGATGGACTGATTACATCGTCTTCACATCTTTACTGTTCCTGCCTAATTTCCGTATTCGACTGTGTAGGCGAAACGTTTCGGAATAAAGTTGCCTAAATGTTGCCTATGTGCCTTGATTCAGGGTTAAGAGATGGGCCCAGGAGTTACTCCGTGTGTGTGTATACTCACCTAGTTTTGCTTGCGGGAGCCAATTCGTGCCTCCTGACCACGTTTCTTAACTCCTTTTTTGACCGATTTTGCCGATTATTGGCCTCTAGGGTCCGATCACATATATTCTTGAAAGCGTGCTACTTCTTGTATCAGTTCCTGATCAACCGGGCTTCAGTGCCCTCCTAGGATGCCTCAGGAATCAACAAAAAGTACACAACAGCTAGTCAGGTAATAACGTAAAGTTGGCCTGACATCTTTTAATATTCCTTTGCACGAATGTGACGATCTCTAACCGGTATAGATAATGAGCACACAACAGCCAAGATAATGTAACACTAGTGAAGGGCTCGTGATCCAAGGGATTGGAGCTACCATCTTAGATCAAATTTTATTATTTTCCATGCCTCAAGGCGCTCTGACCCCATATGGTCTGAGCGTTTTCCATGAATATAATAATAATAATAATAATAATAATAATAATAATAATTAAAATAATAATAATAATTAACACAACATACATATACACCGAGAAGTGTATTTCTCTCCGCGTGTATATTCTGAGAGTTAATCTTAATTTTTATTTTTAGGGAATAAAGTATTTTTGCTTAGTGATGAACAGATTATGTGTAGACTTAATGACCTCAGTGTAGTCGATAGGCTTTAAACCCCACAGATATCGACAACCCCACAGATACCGATAAAACAACCCCAAAAATCACCACACAACCAGCAGACAACAACCTCCACCACAACCAGCAGACAACCACCTCCACAACCAACAGATAACGAACCCCACAACCAGCCCACAACTACCCAAAACAACCACGGCAAAACATCCCAACAGCAAAAGACAACTACCCCTAAAACCAGCAGAAAATCACCCCCACAACCATCACACAACCACCCCACAACCGACCCAAAACTATCCCCTCAACCACCCCAAAAATAACCACACAGTCAGCAGAAAACCACCCCCACAACCAGCAGACAACCACCCCACAAGCAGCAGATAATTACCCAACAACAACCCAAAAAAATCACACAACCAGCAGACAAACACCCCCACAACCAGGCCAACACCCCTACAACCAGCAGACAACCACCACCACAACCAGCGGTCAACCCCCTAAACAACCAGCAGACAACTAACAATACAACAGACTTCACCCTCACAAGCCCACAAAATATCATCACACAATCCGCACACGGTCACCAGACAACCACACCCAAAACCAGCAGACAACCACCCCTACAACCAGTAGACATCCGCCCCCCAAGAAGAAAACAACCATCCCCCTAATCAGCAGACAACCACCCTCAAAACCAGCAGACAACCACCCCCTCAGCCAGAAGACAACCACCTTCAAAACCAGCAGACAACCCCCCGCACAACCAGCAGACAACCACCGACACAACCAGCAGACAACCACCCCCCACAACCAGCAGACAACCACCCCCACAAACAGTAGACAACCACCTACACAACCAGCAGACAAAACCCCCCACATAAGCAGCAGACAAACACCCCCCAAACCCGCAGACAGCTCCCAAAAACCAGCAGACAAAGACCCCCACAACCAGCAGACAACCACTCCCACAACCAGGAGATAACCACCCTCACAACCAGCAGACAACCACCACTACAACCAGCAGACCACCATCCAGACAACCAGCAGACGTCCACCCCCACAACCAGCAGACAACCACCCCAACATCCAGCAGACAAAGACCCCCACAACCAGCAGACAACCACTCTCACAACCAGCGGACAATCACTCCCACAACCAGCAACCATCATCCACACAACCAGCAGACATCCACCCCCACAAACAGCAGACAACCACACCAACAAACCACAGACAAAGATCCCCACAACCAGCAGACAACCACTCTCACAACCCGGAGACAACCACCCTCACAACCAGCAGACAACCACCGCTACAAAACCAGCAGACAACCACTCACATAAGCAGCAAACACCCCCCAACCAGCAGACAACCACCCCCACAACCAGCAGACAACTACCCCAATACCAGCAGACAACCACCCTTAAAACCCGAAGACAACATCCTCACAACCAGCAAACAACCACATCTACAATCAGCAGACAACCACCCTCATAAGAAGCAGGCAACCACCCCACAATCAGCAGACAACCACCCTCACAACCAGCAGACAAGCACCCCAACCAACAGACAACCACCCTCACAACCAGTAGACAACCACCATCACAACCAGCAGACAGCCACCCTCACAACAAGTAGATAACCACCCTCTCAAGCAGTAGACTACCACCCCCACAACCAGCAGACAACCACCCACACAACCAGCAGACAACCACCCCCACAACCAGCAGACAACCACTCTCCCAAAGCACAAAGCATATAACCCCCCTTACAACCAGCAGACAACCACCCCCCAACTATCACACAATTACCCCAACAACCCGCAGACAACCACTCCTACAACCAGCAGACAACCACCCCTCCAACCAACAGACAACCACTCTCACAACCAGCAGACAACCACCCTCACAAGCAGCAGACAACCACCTCCACAACCAGCAGACAACCACCCACACAACCAGCAGACAACCACCCCCATAACCAGCAGACAACCACTCTCACAAAGCACAAAGCATATAACCACCCAACAACAGCAGACAACCCCCCAACTAGCACACAATTACCCAACAACCAGCAGACAACCACTCCCACAACCAGCAGACAACCACCCTCCAACAACAGACAACCACCCTCACAACCAGCAGACAACCACCCTCACAACCAGCAGACAACCACCCTCACAACTAGCAGGCAACCAAACTCACAACCAGCAGACAAGCACCCCTCCAACCAACAGACAACCACCCTCACAAGCAGCAGACAACCACCCCACAACCAACAGACAGCCACCCCCACAACAAGCAGACAACCACCCCCACGACCAGCAGACAACCACCCTCACAACCAGCAGACAACCACCCTCACAACCAGTAGACAATCAGCCCCACAACCAGCAGACAACCATTCTCAACCAGCAGGCAACCGCCCTCACAAAAAGCGGGCAACCACCGCCACAGCCCCCAGACAACTACCCTCAAAACCAGGAGACAACCACCCTCACAACCAGCAGACAACCTCCCCCACAACCATCAGACAACAACCCCCATAAGCAGCAGACATCCACCCCCACAACCAGCAGACAACCACCCACAACCAGCAAACAGCCACCCCAACAACCAGCAGACAACCCCCTCAAAACCAGGAGACAACCACCCTCACGACCAGCAGACAACCACCCCTACAACCAGCAGACAACCACTTTTTATGAACACCAGACAACCACCACCCCAACCAGCAGACAACCACCCATACAACCAGCAGACAACCACCCTCACAACCAGCCGGCAACCACCCTCACAATCAGCAGACACCACCCTCTCAACAAGCAGACAACCACCCTCACAACCAGAGACAAAAAACCCCACAACAAGCAGACAACCACCCCACAACAAGCAGACAACCACCCCCACAACAAGCAGACAACCACCCCCACAACAAACAGACAACCACCCCACAACAAGCAGACAACCACCCCCACAACAAGCACATACCACCCCACAGCCAGCAGACAACTACCCCCACAACCAGCAGACAACCACCGCCACAACCATCACACAACCACCCTCACAACCAGCAGACAACCACCCTCACGACCAGCAGACAACCATCTCCACAACCAGCAGACAACCACCCTCACAACCAGCAGACAACCACCCCCACAACCAGCAGACAACCATTTTATCCACAACCAGCAGACAACCACCCTCACCACCATCAACAGCCCACCCCCTCACAAAGCAGACACCACCCCACAACAAGCAGACAAACCCCAACCACCCCAAAAAAAACCCCAAACAGACAACCACCCCACAACAAAACACAACAACCAGCCCCCCCACAACAAACAGACAACCACCCCCACAACAAGCAAAATACCCCACACACCCACCCCCGCCAGCAGACAACTACCCCACAACCAGCAGACAACCCCCGCCACAACCATCACACAACCACCCTCACAACCAGCAGATAACCACCCTCACGACCAGCAGACAACCATCTCCACAAGCAGCAGACAACCACCCTCACAACCAGCACACAACCACCTCACGACCAGCAGACAACCACCTTCACAACTAGCAGACAACCACCCCAACAGAACAGCCCCCCCACAACTACCCCACCCCACCAGCAGACAACCACCCTCACAACTAGCAGACAACCACCCCCACAACCAACAGGACAATACCCCCACAACAAGCAGACAACCACCCCCACAACCATCCCCCCAACAACCACCCTCACAACCAGCAGACAACCACCCCACAACCATCACACAACCACCTCACAAGCAGCAGACAACACCCCCTACAACCAGCAGACAACCATCTCCCCAAGCAGCAGATAACCACCCCTCACAACCAGCACACAACCACCTTCACAACCAGCACACAACCACCATCACAACCCAGTAGACAACCACCCACCCAACAACCATCCCGAACAACCACTCTCACAACAGCAGACAACTACCCCCACAACCAGTAGACAATACCCCCACAACCAGCACAGACAGGGTGGCACCACACACATACCACCTCACAACTAGGCAGCCTTCCCCCACGTAATTAAACCATCACAAGCGAGACACTACCCTAACATTTAGACAACCACCTACTTACAGACAACTCCCACAAAGGGGATACCACCGCTCACAACCATGGTCACACCACTCAAACGGCAGCGGCCCAAATCGTGACCACTTGATAAGCAGCAGACAATGACCAACGTGATCAAACGCGAAAAAGCACTAGAAGGTGCTGGCCACAGTATATGGTTAGCACGGTTTTATAAATTAAATATTGAGTGCGATGATGGAGTAGATTAACTTCTATTTAGTAGTGGTGATAGTAATGGTGATGGAGTGGGGATAGTGGTGGTGTGTGGTGGTGTAGTCGGGAGGTGATGATAGTGTGGTCAGGTAGATAGTAGTGTGGTGTGTAGTGTGGGTGTAGTATAGGTAGTAGTATTAGTAGTAGTGGGGAGGGAGGAGGTAGTATGGTAGTGGTGATAGAAAGGTGATAAAGATTGGGGGTGGTTAGTGGTAGTAGTAGTATTGTAGTGGTAAATGGTGGTAGTGATAGCGATGATGGTGATAGTTGGCAGTGGCGGGGGATGATGTGATGTTGTGGTAAGTGTGATAGTATTGGGGGTGGCAAGGGGATAGCGGTGGTGGCGGCGATAGTGATGGGTGTGGTGGTGTTGGCGGTGGCAGTGTATAGTGGTAGATGGTGGTGGTGGTGTAGTGTGTGGTGTGTGGTGCGTGGTGGTATAGTGGGGTCTGGGTGGGGTAGTGTGGTTTATTTTTTTTGTCTTACTTTTAATAAGGTTGCTGATGGTTCACACGGTGATAGTTGCGACAGTAATAACTGTGGTTCACACAATGATGGTTGTAACAGTAATAACTGTGGTTCACACAGTGATGGTTGTAACAGTAATAACTGTGGTTCACACAGTGATGGTTGTAACAGTAATAAATGTGGTTCACACAGTGAGGTTGAACAGTAATAAATGTGTTCACACAGTGATGTGTAACAGTAATAACTGTGGTTCACACAGTGATGGTTGTAACAGTAATAAATGTGGTTCACACAGTGATGATTGTAACAGTAATGACTGTGGTTCACACAGTGATGGTTGTAACAGTAATAACTGTGGTTCACACAGTGATGGTTGTAACAATAATGACTGTGGTTCACACACTGATGATTGTAACAATAATGACTGTGGTTCACACAGTGATGGGTGTAACAGTAATAACTGTGGTTCACACAGTGATGATTGTAACAATAATGACTGTGGTTCACACAGTGATGGTTGTAACAGTAATAAATGTGGTTCACACAGTGATGATTGTAACAGTAATGACTGTGGTTCACACACTGATGATTGTAACAATAATAACTGTGGTTCACACAGTGATGATTGTAACAACAATAACTGTGGTTCACACAGTGATGATTGTAACAATAATGACTGTGGTTCACACAGTGATGATTGTAACAATAATGACTGTGGTTCACACAGTGATGATTGTAACAGTAATGACTGTGGTTCAAACAGTGATGATTGTAACAATAATGACTGTGGTTCACACAGTGATGATTGTAACAATAATGACTGTGGTTCACGCAGTGATGATTGTAACAATAATGACTGTGGTTCACACAGTGATGATTGTAACAATAATGACTGTGGTTCACACAGTGATGATTGTAACAATAATGACTGTGGTTCACACAGTGATGACTGTAACAATAATGACTGTGGTTCACACAGTGATGATTGTAACAATAATGACTGTGGTTCACACAGTGATGACTGTAACAACAATAACTGTGGTTCACACAGTGATGATTGTAACAACAATAACTGTGGTTCACACAGTGATGATTGTAACAACAATAACTGTGGTTCACACAGTGATGATTGTAACAACAATAACTGTGGTTCACACAGTGATGATTGTAACAATAATAACTGTGTTCACACAGTGATGATCTAACAACAATAACTGTGGTTCACACAGTGATGATTGTAATAACAATAACTGTGGTTCACACAGTGATGATTGTAACAACTACTTGTCACACAGTGATGATTGTAACATAATAACTGTGGTTCACACAGTGATGATTGTAACAACAATAACTGTGGTTCACACAGTGATGATTGTAACAATAATAACTGTTGTTCACAAAGTGATGATTGTAACAACAATGACTTGTTCACACAGTGATGATTGTAACAATAATAACTGTGGTTCACACAGTGTCGCATAATTAACTAACAACATTTTCGTATAAATTCGACATAAGAACTCTCCAAAGTGTTTTAAAACTTCTCTGTGATCGCTGAAACATTTTTTTTCTATAAAAATATTTGAGTGTTAATTATATCAATACTTTCTAAAGAAAATACTGATGCTAGTATATACACTGATGTCTATACATCTGTGTATCTTTTTCTATATATATGTTCGTATGTCTACGTTTCTATGTAATTCAAAACGTTCATGAGACATGAAGTAAAAACAGATTATTAAAATTATTATTTTCTGTAGCCTATATATCTTGAAATTATTATTTTTGTCCTATGAATTAACTCATAAAAAAAAAAGATGTGTGTTCCAACTCATTCTCCAATTATTATTTTTTTTAAGTGTTGAGGAGAAAACTATCCTACGTCTCAGGCTGTCAGACCTAACCATTTATTTTTATTTCGTTATAGCAAGTTAATTATACTTAAATATAGATTAACATACGTTGACCTAATCGAGAAATGCAGGAAGGGCAATTCGGAGGACAATATAATTAGACAAACAGGTTGATGTATTGATTAACTTTAGCCTCTAGAGTAAATTTAATGGATGGAACTTGGTAATTAAGATTATAATCTCAGGTAACCATAAATCATCAAGAAGGAATTTTGTAGATGGAACTTGATAATTAATATCAGGAACTCAGGAAAGCATAAATCATCCGGCCAAACACATACAAGTCTTCAACATATTTCATCCAAGTTGTCTCCCCGGGGGGTTACTTTCTTAATATAATTATTTTTGAATAAGTCTATGCACAAACTGAATAACACCTGGAGAGGAGGTTATCTACGGCAGCCCAAAAGCTTCCTCATAAAATCCATCATTATATATGAAGAAGTGAATACAAGAAATCACTCAGGCGCTCTTTCTCCTTTCATAAGCTTCCTACGTGGTTTCCTTTTATTATTACTGTGTGTGTTGTGTGTGTGTGTGTGTGTGTGTGTGTGTGTGTGTGTGTGTGTACTCACCTATTTGTGGTTGCAGGGGTCGAGTCTTAGCTCCTGGCCCCGCCTCTTCACCGGTTGCTACTGGGCCCTCTCTCTCCCCGCTCCATGAGCTTTATCAAACCTCGTCTTAAAACTGTGTATGGTTCCTGCCTCCACTACGTCATTTTCTAGGCTATTCCACTGCCTTACAACTCTATGACTGAAGAAATACTTCCTACTATCTGTGTGTGTGTGTGTGTGTGTGTGTGTGTGTGTGTGTGTGTGTGTGTGTGTGTGTGTGTGTGTGTGTGTGTGTGTGTGTGTGTGTGTGTGAGTGTGTGTGTGTGTGTGTGTGTGTGTGTGTTGTGTTGTGAGTGTGTGTGTGTGTGTGTGTGTTGTGAGTGTGTGTGTGTACTCACCTATTTGTACTCACCTATTTGTGGTTGCAGGGGTCGATTCATAGCTCCTGGCCCCGCCTCTTCACTGATTGCTACTAGGTCCTCTCTCTCCCTGCTCCATGAGCTTTATCATACCTCGTCTTAAAACTATGTATGGTTCCCGCCTCCACTACGTCACTTTCTAGGCTATTCCACGGCCTGACTACTCTATGACTCCGCTATATATATAATGTCTTTCTACCTCTGTATGTTAGAAGTGATCAAGGTCCCAGGAACGAAACGTTTTCTAATAAATATGTCCATTTATAATTAATAGAATTTGGGAAGAATTTAATAATACACTGGACAAATAATAATTTTTAAATTTTCTTGGGTAGAATAGTTTGTTGGTGAGTTGTGCAAAGGACCTGTCCAGTTGGGCCGGCGCGCGTCAGGTGTTTAACCGTTGTGGGATCTGATAGTGAGGTGTTGGCCAGACCCCTTATATAGCTTCCTTGGATGCTTTACTTTCATAGTTCCTTGATAATGTGAGTAGTCACGAAAGCGCTTGGAATTTCTCTATTCTTTCAGAGTGGTTGTTTTGCATATATATATAATATATATATATATATATATATATATATATATATATATATATATATATATATATATATATATATATATATATATATATGTATATATATATATATATATTATATATATTGTGTGTTGTGTGTGTGTGTGTGTGTGTGTGTGTGTGGTGTGTGTGTGTGTGTGTGTGTGTTGTGTGTGTGTGTGTGGTGTGTGTGTGTGTGTGTTGTGTTGTGTGTGTGTGTGTGTGTGTGTGTATGTGTGTGTGTGTGTGTGTGTGTGTGTGTGTGTGTGTGTGTGTGTGTGTGTGTGTGTACCTGGGACACCATAGCCATCAACAACAACCCTGAGGAAGACCCCATCACTGAACAATTAATTTTGCCATAATCGGAAGTCTATAAGGCGATCGTGTCATTTCCAGCAGGATCTGCAGGAGGTTACACTGGAATTCGACCTCAGCACCTCAAAGAGATGGTAAAGCCAGTACTCGGTGAATCTGCATCAATTCTTCTCACCGAATTAACAACTTTCGTCAACAATTGCCTGGCTGGGCGAATCCCAGAAGAAATTAAACCTTTCTTTTTTGGAGCCTCACTATGTGCTTTGAAGAAGAGGGATGGGGGAATCAGACCCATTGCAGTTGGAAACACTCTTCGCCGTCTCGTTGCCAAAGCAGCAGTGAGAAAAATTCGCCTAGAAGCTGCCACTTTACTCCAGCCACACCAACTGGGCTTTGGGGTCTCTCAAGGCAGTGAAGCTGCAGCTCATGCGGCAAGGGCATACATCAGGGACCTGCCAGAAGACAGGGCCGTTGTCAAACTTGATTTTAGAAATGCCTTTAATATGGTGAAGGGAGATGCTGTTTTGCCAGCTGTTCGGGTTCGGTTCCCCAGTCTTTTTCCCTTCATTTCAGCCGGCTACAGCAAACCCTCAATTCTTTTGTTTGGAGAACATGAAATTCAATCATCAGAGGGTGTTCAGCAGGGTGACCCACTCGCTCCACTTCTCTTCTGCTTCGCAGTAAGAAAACTAACTTCCAGCCTACACAGTGAGCTCAGTATCTGGTACCTGGATGACGGCACTCTGGCAGGTACTGAAGAGTCCCTCGTGGGAGACCTACAACTGGTGAAAACACAGGGAGAAGACTTGGGACTCATCCTCAATTCCTCCAAGTGTGAAATCATCACAGCGAACCAGGAAATAATCAATGCTGTGCGAAGAATCCTCCCGGAAGTCTCAACTACCACTCCGTCCAACAGTAGCCTCTTGGGGGCACCGCTGGGTCATCAGGCCATCGATACTGTCCTCAGGAACAAATTGAATGACCTGATGAGAATGGAGGAGAGAATAAGCGATCTTGATGCCCATGATGCTCTGTATCTCCTCAAAAGGTGTCTTACTATGCCAAGACTCACTTCCTGAGGTGTGCACCCTCTTTTGACAATCCAACACTCGATGAATATGACGCACACCTGAGATAAACTTTTAAGAAGGCACTGAACCTGTCACTAGAGGATGAGCAATGGGATCAGGCAACCCTCCCAGTGCGACTGGGAGGTATAGGGGTGCGCAAAGCAACGCATGTTGCTTTACCTGCTTTTTTCTCTTCGTGTTTGGCTTCCGGTGCATTAGTCAAGAAGATAGTTCCCGAACGCTTGAGAGACCTGGTAGGAGCTCAAGACCCCAGGTTTACTGAAGCAGCGATTCGGTGGGACACCCTTACAGACTCCTCCAGTAGACCAGCTCCTCCCAAAGAGCACAAACAGTCCTACTGGGACAAACCGATCATGGAAAAAATCGCCAACACAATGCTCTCCAATGCTTCAGGAAAGGACAAAGCTCGTCTCCTGGCAGTGAAGAAACCATACTCAGATTTCCTGTTAGCTGTTCCCAATTCCTCCCTGG
This sequence comes from Cherax quadricarinatus, assembly GCF_026875155.1. Taxonomy (NCBI): domain Eukaryota; kingdom Metazoa; phylum Arthropoda; class Malacostraca; order Decapoda; family Parastacidae; genus Cherax; species Cherax quadricarinatus. The sequence goes on from NC_069422.1 coordinate 47,140,486, forward strand.
GCACCCGTCTCGACCCACAGGCCATTCGGATTGGTGTTGCTCGTCGCCTAGCCGCCCCCATCTTCACCGAGCATAGGTGTATTTGCGGCAGGGCGACAGCTGATCAATTCGGACTTCATGGTCTCGTGTGTCACACAGCAGAAGGGAAGTATGCCAGACATGAGGAGGTAAATGACATCATAAAGAGAAGCCTCGCCACAGCCCGTTGCCCAGCTCAACGGGAACCCCAAGTACAGAGGTCTGATGGAAGTCAAAAGCGTCCTGATGGAGCCACTATGCTACCTTGGAAGGATGGAAAGCAGATTGCCTGGGACTACACCTGTTCCGACACATTGGCAGACACCTACTTGCCATACTCCGTAGTGGAAGGGGGTGGAGCTGCCAGCCACAGGGAGACCCAGATGATCCGAAAATATGAAGACCTTCCCCCTTGCTATAACTTCATTCCAATAGGGTCGGAGACCCTTGGAGCATGGGGCAAGTGTGCTCTAAAGTTCCTCAAAGAGCTGGGTGAAAAGCTCATCATAGAAACCAAGGATCACAGGGCGACCAGCTTCCTCTTTCAGAGACTCAGTGTTGCGATCCAGAGAGAAAATGCCTGCAGCATTCTGGGCACGCGGCCCACCGCAGGGGAGCTGGACGAAGTATTCGAGATGTATCTCTGAGTTACCTATGTTGTTTTACTTTCTGTTGTATTTTTGTGAATGTTTGGCCAATGTATTTTGTCTTTAAATAAAACATACTTGAAATATAGGGGGTGGTAGGAGAAAATTCTCAAACAGCTTCAGGGAGAACCTGGAGTTTTCCCTGAAGCAAGTTTATTCTTTTCTCTGAGGATGAGGGTACCCATGACAGTTCTAGAGGTGGTACCTCCCTATATTATATATATATATATATATATATATATATATATATATATATACATACATACATACAGTCACGAAAGCGCTTGGAATTTCTCTGTTCTTTCAGTGGTTATTTTGCATATATATATATATATATATATATATATATAATATATATATATATATATATATATATATATATATATATATATATATATATATATATATATATATTATGTATATATATATATATATATATATAATATATATATAATATATATATATATATATATATATATATATATATATATAAACAACCACTGTGAAAAAACAGAGAAATTCCAAGCGCTTTCGTGACTACTCACATTATCAAGGAACAATAAAATTAATGCATCAAGGAAGGCATATGAAGGGTCTAGACCACGCCTCACTATCACATCCCACAACAAAGCAACACCTGGCGCGCAACTCGTAAGAACATAAGAATGGAGGAACACTGCAGAAGGCCTACTGGCCCATGCGAGGCAGGTCCTTATCAAAACGACTTCTGCCCAAAGCTACCCAAGAATTAACTCCCATACTCAATGACACCAGTCAAACCCAGCCTCTCCCACTCATATATTTGTCCAATCTCTTTTTAAAGCTACCGAAGGTCTTAGCCTCTATCACTCTACTGGGAAGATTGTTCCACGCATCCACAACTCTGTTAGAGAACCAGTACTTACCTATGTCCTTTTGTATTCTATTCAGGATTGATGGACTGACCACATCGACTCAAGGCTGAGGGACTAATTACCTCATTCTCCTCCTGGTCTTCAAGATTCTCCTTTGTATGGACTGATGAAGCCACTGTGTGGCGAAACGTTTCCTTAATATACCCAAGAGTTGCACATGTGTCTAATTTATCAACGTGTCGGTTCTCTGAACCATTCATCTACAAAAAAGAAGGCATATCAACCAAGTTTTCATGGTAAGGGAGAACCAACATATTTTTAGTTGAATAAGGCTGGTTGTCCCTTTTTGGATTGTAAAAAGTATTTCTAACAATTTTAAAAGATTTATCAATTACGTTTCCTGGGTATTTCAAGCCTAGAGCTCAGAAGTACACAAAAGAAAAGATCAGTTGTTAAATATTAATCCTATGCAGCAGAAAGTCATCGTATACAGCAGCAGCAAAAACATGAATCGTATTCAGCAACAACAACAGTATATAAAGCAGCAACAGCATCACATACAGCAACAACAGCATAAAAGGCAGCACCAGCAGCAACAATAGCACATACGGAAGCAACAGCATTAATAGCAGCAACTGCAGCATACACAGTAGAAGACATAGCAGCAGCAGCATGCACAACAGTAATATCAGCACACACCGCAGAAGGCACCCACAGGAGCAACAGCAGCAGCAGCAGAAATGCAGCATCATGGACTGGGTAATAAACACCAGAAGATGATGCCTCGTCATCAGGGAAATAATAATCAGAACAGATAACACACCCATAAAATATAATTCGATATTGTTATATTGTTCTTCCGTAACAAGATACCCGGTCCCAAGTTCGTGAGGATTATTTTCCTCTCTTGTGAGATTTACTTGTGGAAAGCCATCCTCAACCTTCGCCAACACTCGTATATTCTTGAACTCATTACTGCATTGATCTGTTATACTTTATACAGAGTTCTATATATACCCAGGGAGCCATCCAGTGCAAAGAGTGATGGAGGTGCCATCCTCCGTTCACTAATCGCAAGGCAAACACTATCACTAACTGTACTAACCTATTTGTTTCTGCACACTCTGATGACGCAAACATTGTTTTTCGGGGATCATCGCCCCGGGGGCCTGATCTCAAAGCAGGTCTCCTCAATCAGGATAACGAAATGTTAGAAAGGGAACTATTAGGAAAGCACACAGAAAGTCTAGTTTTTTTTTGTAGGCATGAATATGTGGTAATATATATATATATATTATATATATATATATATATATATATATATATATATATTTATATATATTTATATTATATATTTTATATATATACATATATAATATATATATTTATATATATATAATATATATATATTAACATATATATATATATACATATATATATATATATATATATATATATATATATATATATATACATATATATATATATATATATATATATATAATATATATATATATATATATATATATATTTATATATATATATATATATATATATATATATATAATATATATATATATATATATCAATAACGACACTGCACTGTTTTGGCCCGCCTCATGGTGACAGGAAACGCATGACGCTTTAGACCACTAGTCCACACAAAGGATTGTGTGGGTCTAGTGGTCTAAAGCGTCGTGTTTTATCTTACCATGAGGGGGGCCCCAAAACAGCATGGGTTCGACTCCTTGGCTAGTGCAATGTTGTTATTGATCAATACCACATTGTTCCGTGAGCACAATAATATATATATAATATATTATATATATATATATATTATATATATATATATATATATATATATATATATATAAACAGTCGCAGACGGCGATCTTAACTATGTAGGACAAGCCATGGGGGATGGAAATATTTAGCTCAAGTGCTTTCACACTTCTCGGTGCGTCATTAGGAGCTGTGCAATGTTGCAAGAGAGCAACCAAAGCAGGTGAGAGAGGTCTCAGAGTAGCGTAGGTGTCACCGTCCACGGTTACCCTCAGTCTAAGGGTGGTGATGGTGGTGGTAGTGATGATGGTGGTGGGTGGTGATGGTGGTTATGGTGATGATGGTGGTGGTGGTGGTGATGGTGGTGATGGTGATGGTGGTGGTAGTGGTGGTGGTGGTGATGGTGATGGTGGTGGTGATGGTGGTGGTGATGGTGGTGGTGGTGGTGGTGGTGGTGGTGGTGGTGATGGTGGTGGTGATGGTGGTGATGGTGGTGGTGGTGGTGGTGGTAGGTGGTGATGGTGATGGTGGTGATGGTGATGGTGGTGGTGATGATGGTGATGATGGTGGTGGTGGTGGTGGTGGTGGTGGTGGTGGAGGTGGTGGTGGTGGTGTGGTGGTGATGGTGATGGTGATGGTGGTGATGGTGGTGGTGGGTGTGGTGGTGGTGGTGGTGGTTGGTGGTGGTGGGGGTTGGTGGTGGTGGTGGTGGTGATGGTGGTGAATGGTGGTGGTGGTGGTTGATGATGGTGATGGTGGTGATAGTGGTGGTGGTGATTGTGGTGGTGGTGGTGGTGATGGTGGTTGGGGTGATGGTGGTGGTGGGGTTGTGGTGATGTTGGTTTGGTGGTTGGTGATGGTGTTGGTGATGGTGGTGGTGGTGGTGGTGGTGTGTGGTGGTGGTGGTGGTGGTGGTGGTGGTGGGGGTGGTGGTGGTGGTGGTGGTGAGGGGGTGGTGGTGGTGGTTTGATGGTTGGTGGTGGTGTTTGGGGTGGTGGGGGTTTTTTTTTTTTTTTTTGGGGGGGGGGGGGGGGGGGGGGGGTGGGGGGATGGTGGTGGTGGTGTGGTGGTGGTGGTGATGGTGGGGGGGTTTGGTGGTGGTGGGGGGTGGTGGTGGTGGTGGGGGTTTATGGGGGAGGGTGGGAAAAAAAGGGGAGGGTGAGGGGTTAGTTGTGAGAAATGTGGGGGAAAGTGAAAAGGGGGAGGTGTGAGGGGAGTTTAGGGAAGAGGTGGGGGGGTGTGAGGGGTGTGGGAGGTGTGAGGGGGAGTGTGAGGGGAGGGGTGTGGGGAGGTGTGGGGAATGGGGGGGATGTGAGGGAGGAGTGTGAGGGAGGTGTGGAGAGTGTGAGGGATGTGAGGGAAGTGAGGGGGTGTGGGGAAGAGTGTGGGGAGGTGGGGAGTGTGAGGGAAGGGGGGGGGGGGGGGGGGGGGGGGGGGGGGGTTTGTGGGGGGGAAGTGTAAAGGAGGGTGAGGGAGAGTTGAGGGGGGGGGGTTTGGGGGGGGTGTGGGGGAGGGAGGGGGAGGTGTGGGGAGAGTTTTGGGAAAAGAGTGTGGGGGCGAATTGGGTTGTGTGGGGGAGAGGGGGGGGGAGGTGAGGGGGTGTGGGGAAAGGTTTTGGGGGAGAGTGGGGTTGAGGTTGAGGGGGGGGTGAGGGGGGGGGGGGAGGGAGGGGGGAAAGGAGGGGGGGGGTGTAGGATGAGGGGGTGGTGAAGGGGTGGCGGGGGAGTGTGGGAAAGGTGGAGGAAGAGTGTGAGGGCAAAATTGGGGAATTGTGTGAGGGATAGGTGGGGGAGGGTGGGGGGAGGGTGTGAGGGGAGGTGTGGGGAGTGTGAGGGGAGGTGTTGAGTGGGTTGGGGGGTGTAAAGTTGAGTGTGAAAAGAGTGTTGGGAAGCGTGGGGAATTTGTGTGAGGGAGATTTGTGAGGGAGAGTGTGAGGCAGGTGTGAGGAAGAGTGTGAGGGAGAGTGTGGGGGAGTGTGGGGGAGATGTGGGAAGAGTGGGGGAGAGTGTGAGGAAGAGTGGGGGGGGGAGAGTGGAGTGAGAGTTGAGGGGAGTTGAAGGGAGTGTGGGGAGAATGTTAAGGGAGAGTGTGGGAGAGTGTGAGGGCGAATGTAAGTTTTGTGTGAGGGAGAGTGTGAGGGAGATTTGGGGGAGGGGAGAGTTTGAGGGAGAGTGTGAGGAAAATGTGAGGGAGAGTGTGAGTGAGAGTGTGAGGGGAGTGTAAAGGAGGTGTGAGGGAGGTGTTGGGGAGAGGTGAGGAATTGTGTGGGGAGGGTTTGTGAGGGAGAGTGGGGAGGGAGGGTGGGGAGATGGGGGAAGAGTGTGAGGGAGAGTGTGAGTGAGGTGTGGGGGAGTGTGAAGGGAGAGGTGTGGGGGGGTGAGGGGAGTGTGGGGAGAGTGTGAGGGAGAGGTGACGGAGGTGTGAGGAAAGATGTGAGGGAGGTATGAAGGGAGTGTGAAGAGGGGGGAGGGGAGAACGTGGGGGAGAGTGTGAGGGAGAGTGTGAGGAAGAGTGGGGGAGGTTGAAGGGAGTGTGAGGGAGAGTGTGGGGATAGTGGGAGGGAGAGTGTGAGGGAGGTGTGAGGAAAAAAGTGGAGGGAGAGTGTGAGGGAGAGTGTGAAGGAGAGTATGGGGAAGAGTGTGAGGGCGAATGTGGGAATTGGTGAGGGGGGTTTGGGGAGGGGAGTTGAGAAAGAGGTGGGGGAGGTGTGAGGAATTGTGAGGGAGAGGTGTGAGGGAGAGTATGGGGAAGAGTGTGGGGGGAGAGTTGAGGAGAGTGTGAGGAAGGTGTGAGGGGAGGTTGGGAGAGTGGAAGGAGAGGTGGGGAAGAGTGTGAGGGAGAATGTGAAAGAGTGTGGGGAGAGTTGAGGAAGAGTGTGGGGAGAGTGGGGGAAATTTGGGAGGGAGGTGTGAGGGGGGAGGTGGGGGAAAGGGGGTGTGAGGAAGAGTGTGAGGGAGGTGTGAGTGAGAGTGTGGGGAGAGTGTAAAGGAGAGTGTGAGGGAGAGTGTTAGGAGAGCGGAGGAATTGTTGGGGGGAGTGTGGGGGAGGTGGGGGGAGTGTGAGGAAGGTGTGAGGGAGAGTTGGGTGAGAGTGTGGGGGGGAGTGTGAAGGGGAGTGTGAGGGAGAGTGTGAGGGGAGTGTTAGGGAGAGTGTGGGGAGAGTATGAAGGAGAGGGGGAAAAGAGTGTGGGGAAGGGTGGGGAGGGTGGGGAGTGTTAGGGAGGTGTGAGGGAGAGTGTGAGGGAGAGTGTGGGAAAAGGTGTGAGGGGAGTTGAGGGAGAGTGTGGGGAGAGTGTGGGAAGTGTGAGGGGAGTGTGGGAAGGTGTGGGGGAGAGTGTGTGGGAGGTGTGAGGGAGGTGGGAAAAAATTGTGAGGGAGATGTGAGGAAGAGTGTGAGGGGGGTGTGAGGGAGAGTGTGGGGGGAGAGTGCGGGGGATAGTGTGGGGAGGTGTGAGGGAGAGTGTAAAGAGGTGTGAGGGGGAGTGTGAGAGGAGTGTGAGGGAGGGGAAAAGAGTGTGAGGGAGGTGTGAGGAAGAGTGCGAGGGAGGGGGAGGAAAATGGGGTGTCAGGGGAGGGTGAGAGAGGAGAGGGAGGGGGGGGGAGGGCGAGGGGGGGGTGTGAAGGAGTGTGGGGAGGGTAAGGGAGGTGAAGGAGGGTGAGGGGGGGGTAAGGGAGAGTGGGGGAAAAGTCAGGAAAGGTGAGGAGTTTGGGGGGGGAGGGGGGTGGGGGAGAGGCAGCAGCAGGAGCAGTCAGCATGCGACACTTGCCCGGGGCTCTATTTATTATTGGAAGCATGGGGGATGCCCATGAGTCACGCCGGGCCGCTTTATGGTAGCCCCTGATGGGGAACATAGGGGTAGCATGGGGGGACTTTTTTGGGATTCATGATGGTGGGGCTAATGATCCCAGATGATGGGGGACATGGTGAGCAGGGGGGACTTGGTGGAGCCCCATGACGTGGTGCTTATAGCCCCAGGTAGTACATCAGATGGAAAAAATTTTGGAGGTGCACGGGAAAACTATACATGGGGGACCCCGATGGGAAGCGCCGTGTACAGTTAAGGTAGGGGAGGGTATGGGAATGTGTAAAAGCATGGCACACACTGATGCGTTTTCATAAATGGTTTGGTAGAGAAAGGATGGCAAGATTCTTCATGGTTGATATTTCCATAGCGGTGTACAGAACTGTGCATGTTTGTGCATGAAGGAGTGGAAATGTTACATATCCGGTCAATGTGTAGTGTGAATATGCACAGAGAATCCCGAGTGAAGAAATTACAGAGTGTGGGGAGGAAATGTATAATTCAGGGAGCAGAAGAGAAATTGTTGAGATGGTTTAGTTATGTGAATCAGATAGAGCAATATAGGTTGACTAAGGTGTATAAATCTGTACTGGTTGGAAAGAGATGTAAGAAACACCAGAAGAATTGTTAGGAGGGTGTGAAGAAAGCATCATATTTTTTATTTTTTTTTCGGATTTTTGCCACCGAAGTGGCTAAGTTTATTGTGCACCCCATATCCATCCTGTGGACGGAAGCGCAAGAACATATGGATACACAAAGGGACCGAGGAACTAGGCCCCAAAAGGGTAGAAAGCATTGCAAGTTAAGGCCTGGACGTTCGGCTGGCGTGTGTAATCATGTTAGAGCGGAGTGAGTAATGGTGAGCGGTCTTTGGGGTTTGACATGCTCTACAAGTGGGAGTTTGTTAATATACGTGAAGGGAGTCAGGAAAGACGGCTAGGAGGTTTTGTACTATGTACTTGGGAAGTGAAGTGGCTAAACTTTGTAAGATGGTTATGTAGATCCATTTCTTAGCACTGGATCTTAACATCTTCTCTCAAAGACGCAGGCATTAAACTCAAGTGCGTCCCTGGGCCACGATAAACTATATATATAAACTATGTAAAGTGTGCACTAATTTTTTTAATGAATCAATGATCATTGCGATACCTGTTTACAAGATTCGAGATAGGGATTCATCACTGAATTACCGCCCAGTCAGATTAGCCTTGATAGTGATTAAACTAATGGAATTATAAATAACATAAGTAACTTAAAGTCGACTTCATGAACATGATCAATGAATCCAACACGTCTTCACAGAGGGTTGATATTAGCCTAACAAATTTACTGACTTTCACAAAGGTATGTGAAGCAGCGGACAATGATGAGTGTGATGTTGTGATGTTGGGCATCATTAAAGTCTATGACAGAGAAAGACACAAGAGACTGATTTATTGTAGATGCGTAATGAATCATTGTAGATATATAGTGAGTCATCGCAGATGTCTAATGAATCATCATAGATGTATAATGAATAATTTTAGATGCATAATGAATCATTGTAATGTATAATGAATTATTATAGACAGATTGATAAAACAAGTATCAGCACTTAATACAGAAAGATAAATTTTTTCCTGGTTAGATACATTATTATCGATAGATAATAATGTCTCTAATCGATAGATAATAGATTTTTGGGGGGCTGAGGGGCTAGTAAAAAGTGGCAAGTGTAGTTTACTGTGGATAAGTGTAAGACCCTAATTCAGGAAAAATTAACCAACCACGGCCCTAATAAATTATATAACCGAAAAAATATTTAGAAATGATAGTAAATACCTATCTTATATAACAATCTAATGTAAAAATTATGCTATTTACTATGGCTGGACACCACCTGTAAGAAGCCATTGTCACGTAATTCTATAAACTGGCCAGAAAATTATTGCCTTCATTGTCGCATAAATATCCGTTGTGCAATCGCAAAAAAAAAAAAAAAAAAAAAAAAAAAAAAAAGCAATTGCAACTTGTATAATTACTACCAATTCAGAGTCTTGTACTTATATATCTGTTATATCTGTGTGACTCTGATGGGTTAGTCTTATACCCCTTAAAGAATATCTTATCATTTCACGTACACTTTTTAAATTACACCAAAGTGGTTGGGCCACTTACCTTTTATATCCTACCTCTCTCCCCCCTCCCACCCTTTTCCAAAATTTCTATCCTTACCCATCCTTCTTCCTTACCCATCTCACCAAAGCTCTGGTCTGGACAAGAAACAAGTAAATACCTGAAACAAAGGCAACACTGCATAAGTGATCACACTAAAGCTAATAAGCTGCTTGGATATATATCGATAAAGCGAGATTTATGGTCAGGTCTGGCTTCAGCCGTTACTCTTGTTCACCCAACGGCAAACAGGTGTGGTGATACAAAAACAACATAGCAAGTTTGTCTCAAATCGAAATGTTGTCCAAATAAAGACTTGCTCTGCTCTAAGTGTCTTCATACAATTATACTGATCAGTATCTTTGTCTTTCAAACCTTCCTGAAGACAGGTACGTAGCAGCTCTCACCTGTTCTGAGTCACACACAAAAGGGACAGAGGTGGTAGGACTTGTAGGTGAGCTCACGTTGGATAATAGCTCGTATCCTGTAAAGATAAGCAATAATGATAAACAATGGAGGTCTTAGGATTCTGTTACAACTCTCCGTCACTGGTAAGGTCTCATTTAGATAATGCGGCGCAGAATGGTCCCCATACTGGACAAAATACGCAGTCGTTCCTCTTAATTTACTTGAGTACATCACTTTGGCTAGGAAAGTTACATGCGTGACTGACACCACCACAATCACTATCACCACAACACTGAACACAACCACCACAACACTGACCGTCATCACCGCCAAAAAAAAAAATTGACCACTACTGCCATTACACAACAGTGACATCTAAAACTGTAACACAGCACTGACCACCACCACAACCACCACATAACACTGATCAACACCACCAAACAGCACTGATCACCACCACATAACAGTGACCAAGAACCACCACCACTATCACACAAGTCTGAAGATTGAGACACTTATGTAACGTATGGGAATGGGAATCTTTATTCAGGAAACGGTTCGCCACACAGTGGCTTCATCAGTCCGATACAAAGTAGAAAGGCGTAAGGAGAGGAGGAGTTTGAGGTAATCAGTCCCTCAGCCTGGAGTCGATGTGTTCAGTCCATCAGTATATAAGCCACGTCTACGGCCCTATGCTGTACATTCTACAAGATTGATGGACTGAACACATCGACTCCAGGCTGAGGGACTGATTACCTCAAACTCCTCCTCTCCTTACGCCTTTCTACTTTGTATCGGACTGATGAAGCCACTGTGTGGCGAACCGTTTCCTGAATAAAGATTCCCATATGTTGCATAAGTGTCTCAATCTTCAACTTGTCGGTTTTTCAAACCATTCATCACATCACACAAGTCTGACCACTGTCACCACACACCACACAACATTGACCACTCGGATGAAAATTCACAAACACGTGAGCTATTAAATTTCTGTAACCAGTTCACCATAAGCCAGCAAATAATGGAGCTATCAAGACTGGAAAATACACTTTACCTCATCTTCACTAACAATAATGATCTGATACGAAATATAACACTATTAAGTTCATAACAAAATAGAAGTACAAATATGTATGCGCAAAGCTCCTGACCAGCATACCGTGATCAGTTGCGAGGATCCTTCACCAAATTCAACTTCAATAACAAAAGCATACAGTGGGATCAAATTAACTATGTCCTAGATGAAAGACGCTGGGAGGATATCCTAGGCAACACGGATCCCAGCCTTTGTCTAAAGAGAATCGTACATGAGACAAGAATCACAGGAAGAATTTTGAGCCATAAAGAAAATGAAAACCAAAATACTTCTTTTCCTATGCCAAATCTAGGAAAAAAAAACAAGTGATCCACCGCGAGGCCTGGTCAGGGACCGAGCCACGGGGGCGTTGACCCCAGAAACCAACTCCAGGTATATACCTCAGGTATACCACCACCACCACTACACAACTCTGACCACTGCCACCATACACCACTGACTACCACCACCACACACAATCACCACCACCACCACAAACAACGACCATCACCACGACCACACCAAAAACACTGGCGAACACACGGTACAACACTGACCACCACCACACAACACTGACAATCATCAAAACCACCACAACAACACTGACCAACACCACCACACAACATTGACCACCACAATCACACAACACTAACCACCACCACCGCACAGCACTGACCGCCACCAGCACCACCAAACGACACTGACCGTCACCACGACCACAAAACACGGCCATCACCACCACCAACAAACAACACTGACCGCCACCACCTCTATACAACACTGATCACCATCACCACAACCACACAACACTGACCACCACTACCTCTACGCAACACTGATCATGATCACCACCACCTCAAGACAACACTGCCCACCACCACCACACAACACAGACCACCACCAGCAACCACCACACGACACTGACTCCCACCACACCAATACACAACACTAACCACCACCAACCATCACAACAACACTGACCACCACCACCACACAACACTGACCATCACACAACACAACACTGACCACCACCACAACACAACACTGACCACCATCACACAACACTGGACCACCACCACCACACAACACTGACCACCACCACCACCACAACAACACTGACCACCACAACAACACAACACTGACCACCACCACAACACAAACACTGACCACCATCACACAACACTGACTACCACACAACACTGACCATCACCACAAGACAATACTGACCACCATCACACAACACTGACTACCACAACTCCAGAGAGCAGTGACCACCACCCCCACACAACACAGACCACCACAACCAATACACAACACTAACCACCACCACCATCACACAACACTGAAACCACCACTACCAAACAACACTGACCACCACCACCATCACACAACACTGACCACCACCACCACACAACAATGACCACCATCACACAACACTGACCACCACCACCACACAACACTGACCACCATCACACAACAATGACCACCACCACCACCTCCAAACAACACTGACCACCACAACAACACAACATTGACCACCACCACAACACAACACTGACCACCATCACACAACCCTGACCACCACCACCACCACACAACACTGACCACCATCACACAACCCTGACCACCACCACCACCACACAACACTGACCACCACCACAACACAGCACTTACCACCACCACAACACAACGCTGACCACCACCACCACACAACACTGACCACCACCACAACACAACACTGACCACCACCACGCAACACTGAACCACCACCACAACCACCACACACATACTGACCACCACCACAACCACCACACAGCACTGACCACCACCACCATCACACAACACTGTCTACCACCACCATAACCACCACCAGACAACACTGAATCACTACCACCACCACCCCCACCACACAACACTGACATAAGAACATAAGAAAGAAGAGACGCTGCAGCAGGCCTACTGGCCCATGCGAGGCAGGTCTAAGTCTCCTACCTTCTAAAGTTAATGCCCCAACCTAGTCAGGTCAGGTCACATTCACTTAAGGAAGGAACACGGCAACTGACCCAGGAGCACAAGCTAGTCAGGTCCAACTCACACCCACCCACACCCACTCATGTATTTTATCTAACCTATTTTTAAAACTATAGAAAGTTCAGCCTCTATAACTGTACTCGGGAGTTTGTTCCACTCATCCACAACTCTATTACCAAACCAGTGCTTTCCTATATCCTTCCTGAATCTGAATTTTTCCAAGTTTATACCAGTGCTGTGAGTCCTGTCAAGGCTAGATATTTTCAGCACGCTATTTACACCCCCTTTATTTATTCCTGTCTTCCATTTATACACCTCAATCATATCCCCCCTAATTCTACGCCTTTCTAGAGAGTGCAGATTCAGGCCCTCAGTCTATCCTCATAGGGTTGAAGAACAACCTGAGGACTTCTATCATTTATGCTTCTTGAATGAAGCCAAGGATTCTGTTAGCTTTATTGCGAACACTTATGCACTGTTGTCTTGGTTTCAGATTACTGCTAACCAGAACTCCTACAAATTTTTTCGCAATCCGTAATATTAAGATCTACATTATTTAGTTTATATGTGGCATGGTTATTTTCCTGTCCAACATTTAGAACTTTGCATTTCTCTATATTAAACTGCATCTGCCACTTCTCCGGCCACTGCATCAGTCTATTGAAATCTTGTTAGGTAAGACACATATGCAACAGTTAGGTATCTTTATTTCGAAACGTTTCGCCTACACAGTAAAGAAATAATGATACCTAACTGTTGCATATGTGTCTTACCTAACAACCTGTCGGTATTTTATACCATTTTAATGTTCTATTCAAATCTTCCTGGAGTGCTCTAATGTCCTCGTCAGAATGAATTCGACAGCCTATTTTGGTGTCATCGGCAAACTTGCTTATGTCGCTCTTTATGCCCTCATTAATGTCGTTTATGTAGATTGTGAACAACAGGGGGCCCAACACTGTGGAAATATGAACACATATGCAGTATAATGTGATCCTTTATTGACTACGTTTCGCCCACACAGTGGGCTTTTTCAAGCCCACTGTGTGGGCGAAACGTAGTCAATAAAGGATCACATTATACTGCATATGTGTTTATATTTCCATTGTGTCGGTATTTTATACCATTTATTTCCACCGGGCCCAACACTGACCCATAAGAACATTAGATCATTACCATGATCTACCCCCTCAAATACCTTAGTAAAAAAAGTTAATAAATTCGTAAGGCAAGAACGCCCCTTTGTAAAACCATGCTGAGATTCGTTGATTAATTTATGCTTTTCAAGGTGGCTACGAACTGCCTCGGCAATTATTGATTCCATAAATTTTCCTACTATGGAGGTTAGGCTTATTGGTCTATAGTTCGAAGCTGAGGACCTGCCACCTACTTTGACGACCACCATCACAAAACACTGACCACTACCACCACCTGCACACATCACTGACCATCAACACTACCTTCACGCAGCACTGACCACCCTCACCACTACGCAACACTGACCACCACCACCTCCACTCAATATTGACCACCAGCACCGCACAACATTGACCACCACCACCACCACACAACGCTGACCGACACCACCATCACACAACACTGACCACCACCACCACCACACAACGCTGACCGACACCACCATCACACAACACTGACCGACACCACCATCACACAACACTGACCACCACCACCAAACAATACTGTCTCAGTTTCTATTCGTGCTGTAAAAGTTTCTATCGTCTTTATGTTATAATTTATTTAAATCTGAGCTATGTACGGCGATCTAAGTTTAACAATCGTACGCTGCCTAAACTAAACAACCTATCCGGAAAATTGGTTAAAATCAACTTCAAGAAATTGACATGCATTGGAATGACAGACTGAACCGGAGAACGTACAGACGATGTCTGTGTTTAACCTCTGCATCTTTAGCCTTTCTTATGAAAGTAAAGACACATGTGCAACATCTGGATATCTTTATTGTAGACGTTTCGCCACCCAGTGGCGTTATCAATATAAATTCTAGGACATAATTGGAAGACTGTAGAACTATATACAAAAGATGAGGTAATCAGTCCCTCAGCCTTGGAGTTAGTGTTCACAGCATCGTGGTGGAGGAGAATCTGGAGCAAAGGCAAGAAGACTGGCGGTTATATAGGCGTCAGTGGATAAGGACATGCAGCAGACGAGGGCATATAGTCACTGGAAGGCGGGATTCCCCAGCAGAAGTAGGTCCTTCCCAAAGAGATGGGTTAGTTGCAGCAGCCTTGAAGAAGGTCTTGTAGATGTCCTCTGAACCAAGATTCCATGATGTTGCAGTGTCTGACAAGTTGTCTCTTTGGGAAGGACCTACTTCCACTGGGGAATCCCGCCTTCCAGTGACTATGCCCTCGTCTGCTGCATGTCCTTATCCACTGACGCCTATATAACCGTCAGTCTTCTTGCCTTTGCTCCAGATTCTCCTCCACCACGATGCTGTGAACACTAACTCCAAGGCTGAGGGACTGATTACCTCATCTTTTGTATATAGTTCTACAGTCTTCCAATTATGTCCTAGAATTTGTATTGATAAAGCCACTGGATGGCGAAACGTCTACAATAAAGATATCCAGATGTTGCACATGTGTCTTTACTTTCATATTGTCGGTATTTTATACCTTTCATTGCACAGCCTTTCTTATGAAGACATTAACAACACTGATTCTATGTCCTTGTGTTGTATTGATGAAGAAACGTCTGCAAATAAAGATACCCAGATGTTGCACATGTGTCTAATTCTTTAACGCTGATTCTACACTTTCTACAAAGACGTAGAACAATGGGAAATCTAATTTTGTTTACAAGTGGAAGACGGGAATGTTGTACAAGAATGGTATACAATACCGACAAGATGAAATTAAGACACATGTGCAACATCTGGGTATCTTTATTGTAGACGTTTCGCCATCCAGTGGCTTTATCAATACAAATTCCAGGACATAACTTGAAGACAGTAGAACTATATACAGAAGATGAGGTAATCAGTCCCTCAACCTTGGAGTAGGTGCGAAGAGCACCGTAGTCGTGGAGATTCTGTAGCAGAAGCAAGGAGCCTGGCGCTTATGTACTAACGTCAGGTGGAAATGTGACGTGTAGCAGACGAGGGCATAGTCACTGGTAGGCGGGATTCCCCAGTGGAAGTAGGTCCTTCCCAAAGAGATGGGTTAGTGTAGTAGTAGTTGTCGAAGTCGTGATTACCTCATCTTCTGTATATAGTTCTACTGTCTTCAAGTTATGTCCTGGAATTTGTATTGATAAAGCCACTGGATGGCGAAACGTCTACAATAAAGATACCCAGATGTTGCACATGTGTCTTAATTTCATCAAGACGGGAATGTATAGAAAATATAATTATCTTGTTGGAAATATCTAAGAAGATAGAACTCGCAATGATTTATTCAAACTTAACAGATTCAGATTTAGAATGGCTTAGTGAAAGCATTGGTTTGGCAATAACTGAAGGAGAGTGGAACAAAATGCCAAGTGGCATTATTAAAAGAAATACTTTGTTATAACATAAATGGCTTAAACTGGAGGAGTATTTAGGACCTGCAGTGATTCTCTGGTCTTGTAATGATAGTGGTGGTGACCGCAAGTGTTGGTTGGCGGGGTAGTTGTGGTGTTGATGGCATTTGTGTTGGTGGTATCGGTGACGGTGGTGTTGGTGTTGGTGGTGGTGGTGGTGGTGGTGGTGGTGGTGGTGGTGGTGGTGGGAGGCAGCAAGCAGTATAAGGGTTAGAATGACGTCATGCGGGTGAGGCGGTCTGGTGCTTGCCGGCTGCCCATGTGGGGTCGAGCAGGAATGTACCGGCACCACCTCCCTCCCTCCCTCACAACCTCCATCCTTCCCTCCCTCACACCCTTACTCCCTCATTGCCTTCCCCACTCCCTCACCCTCTCCCTCACTCATTGCACTCTCCACCGTGTTCTCTAACATACTATTCTCCGTCTGATACATCTTATTCTACAATTTACTCTGGAGAAACTATTTAGGAGCCAGAAATGTATAAAAATAAATCTAAAAAAAGCTTAGCCAACCATTTCCTTGCCAGAGGTTAGCGGAGGGATGCACTGCCAGAGGCTTCCAACCACTTAACACCTGGCTACTTTATAAGCCATGATCCGACAACCAACATCTCTGCATCGCCCTCTACCTCACAATCCACAACCACACTTGCTTCCACTTGTCTTCACTCAGCCGGCACGGAGAAAGCAGCGTTGCAAAAATTACATATGTAGGCGAAGTGCAGTGTTGGTACTAAGTTGTACGGTGTACGAGACAAC
Organism: Cherax quadricarinatus; assembly: GCF_026875155.1. Lineage (NCBI taxonomy): Eukaryota > Metazoa > Arthropoda > Malacostraca > Decapoda > Parastacidae > Cherax > Cherax quadricarinatus. Next base: position 47,157,580 of record NC_069422.1, read on the forward strand.
TTGTACTCAGCCTAACCCCGTTATTCCTCCCCACTGGTCTATGCTAAGCCTTACCACTTATGCCCAACCCATTCCCACTTGCTTGTGTAAACCATTTTTAAGGCTGCATTGGGTATCGTTAACAATAAGTTACACCAGATATTCCAGTACCCTATATTGACAACTGGGAGCACTTCTATAGCCGGAATGACATATGTGCCTGAGATGGGGGCTCATCTGTCTAGGGCAGGAGTAGCAGCTTTAGCTAGTTCGGGGTAGGGATGCTATAAGCAAGAAATAGATGGAAAAATAAACACAAATGCAGTATAATGAAACACGTTTCATCCACACAGTGGGCTTTATCAAGTTACGAACAAATATTCCCCGGGTAGTTTTGTCTGTGACCTGATAAAGCCCACTGTGTGGACGAAATGTATTTCATTATACTGCATTTCTGTTTATTTTTTCCATCTTGTCAGTATTTTATACAATTTATCTTCAACCAAGAAACAGAGGTATAGGAAGAAAAGTAAGACAGATGTGCAACACTCGGGCATCTTTATTATGGAGACGTTCCGGTAACCAGTGACTCATCAGTCCAATACAAAAAATAATACTGGAGACAGTAGAAGGCACGAAGTAGTAGTTTGAGGTGATCAGTCTCTCCGCCTTGATGTCTCTGTTGTATACAGTGGATGATGTGAAGTAGTTTGAGGTGATCAATCCCTCCGCCTTGAAAGGCGATGTTCAGTTCAACAGTTTTGATGACTCTGAAAATGATTTCCGAAATCGGAGACTTATACAGTGGTGAGAGTTGTGAAGGAGATTAGAGGCAGCATCACAAGCAAGCGCAGCAGCCTAGTGAAAGCAGGCCATGCCAATAGGTTAGGCGAGTGCTAGAGCTGTAGAGGAATTCTCTGTGCCAAGAATCCAGGATATCGCAGTGTCACACAAGGGTTACAACACCTATAAACAAAATAATAAGGCACATGTGTAACACCTAAACATTTTTATTATGTAGAATTTTCTGCTTTACTTCTCTCACCAATAAATATATGTCTCCAACTTTGGGCATTATTTCCAGAGTCATCAAGACTATTGGACTGAACACCTCCTTTCAAGGCTAAGGGACTGATCGCCTCAAACTACTTCTTCACATAGCCCACCATTTGTAACATATTCATCAAAGCTGAGCTGAGGGACTGAACACCTCAAACTATTACTTCATATCTTCCACGTTTGCAGTATTATTTTCTCTATTGGAATAATAAGGCCACTATAAAGGTCTCTATAAAGAGACGTATCGCTATCCTCAGCCCAGTTGGATTAAATGAGCCCCTGGTGGGCGAAACGTCTCCTCAGCAAATGGTTTAATACACGCATACGTGTATCTCTTGCATACAAGGCAGCTGTAGTGGAGAGAGACGAGTTTGTCACCTTTAAAAACAGACTCAAAGCTTTCCTTAAAACATCAACTCACACATTACTCTGTCAGCGTCTAACTAACCAACTCAAAATATTAACAAACATAACGCAGAGCACAAAAAAATATTTTACACGACACCTCGCTCAGGACTCAGCTCAATCAAGCCTAGAAACAAAAGCTCACTCTTAAGCAAGTCTAAGAATAATAACCTGCTCGACACTGCATGTTGTCATCATGCTCCACAAACCTTTCAAAGACACCAACACTAAATTGTTTTATCTTAGAACTTCCACCTTTCCGAATTCATCAAAAAATCTTTCAAATTTGTTCTGTTAGGCGTCAAACAGCTCTTTGCTTTCATTCTTATTATTTTGATTATTATAATTATTATTATTATTATTATTATTATTATTATTATTATTATTATTATTATTATTATTATTATTATTTTATTTTTTATTTTTTTAATTTTTAAAATTTTTTTTAATTTAATTTTTTTAATTTATTTTTGTTTTGTAAAATTTTTGTTTTTTTTTTTTTCTTTTTTTAATTATTAAAAACCAAACAAATGCTTTTCCCCTTGCAACCCTTTATAACACTACCCCTGTAAACCCTTTAAAAATAATTTTTATCATACCTCCACCCCTTTGGCCAAACCTTTTTAACACCCCAAATATTTTATCACCAACGGCCCCTCTTTTTTTTTTCCCTAAATTTCCTCTGAGCCAATTTTTGATCCACCAACCTTTTTTACTCTCATTAAACTAAATAAAATATTGAAATATTTTTATAAAATTAATTGAAGTTATAAATATTTTTTAATAAATAAATAAATAAAAAATATTTTATTTTTAAATATATTTATAAAATTTATTTTTTCTAAATATGAAAAACCCTTTAAAACTAAACCCCTTTAAAAAAGTCCTTTAAAAATTTCCTTATCTTTAAAAATCCCCCAAAACCTACCCCGCCTTAAAATTTTCCAATTTCATTCAGTCCCTACCAAATTTTTTCTCATTGTTAAGAAATTTTAATTTCCCCCACTAAAATTTTCCCTACCTTTCACCCTTTTTCGGGTCCAACCCCTTAAATAATTTTGTCAATTTATTTACCAATAATTCTAATACACAATATATTTTTTTTTTTCCAAATGATTTTAAATTATTGCTACCCAATTTTCAACTTTCCATATAAAATTTAACTTTATTTCCCCATGAAATTCTCCTACCCTTCAGCGTTTAAAGAATAAATTCTTTTATTATAAATAAAATATTTGTTTTTTATCCATAATAATATTTTAAATAATTTTTTTTATAATTTTTTTCTTTTTTAAACTGTATAAAAAGAATGTTTGAATTGTTATTTTATCCCGTTAGAAAATGGCAGGAAAAGATTTTTTAACCCCCCCGGGAAAATAAAAAATAAAAAAAAGAGTTTTAAAGAAAAAGAAAAACTATTATTATAATTATTAAGGGCTTCCTTAATTACCAAATTAAATTGGTTTCATTTTCCCTTTTATTACTCCATTATAAACATCAATGCTATAATTACGTATATGTTTATAGCACATATTTTTTTAATCATAATGTATAATATTCATGATTATTTATAATAACTGCCTATTAAATTATCTAAAAAATTTTCAATAATCAGTTTAAAAATTAGAGATTACCTTTACATCACCTGCATAAAGTACTAACACTCAACCCGGTATTAGGTACAGGCACACACCTGATAAAGGTACTCGCATCACCTGGTATAAGGTACTATCACAAAGACTTGGTATAAGGCACGACATCACCTGGTATAAGGCACTAGTAAAATCACCTGGTATAAGGCACTAACATCACCTGGTATAAGGATAACACACCCGTTTAAAAGGGGAATACAATCACCTGGATAAGTCTACACTCACCTGGTATATTTACTACATCACCTGTATAAGGTATTCATCACCGTTTAAAGGTACTAATCACAACCTGGTATAAGGCACTGCCAAACACCCGGTATAAAGGACAACACACCTAAAGGATAGATACCCGGTTAAGCACTCAAAAACACTTATAAGGTAACCATTTTAAAGGGTAAGATCCCGAAAAAGAAAAGACTCAAGGAAAGAAATAACCCGAAAATCTACCTATAAGGTATAAGTGGTTTAAGCACCAATAAAAACTTATCTCAAACATCATCTTTAGTTAAACGGAAGAAATTTTGAAAAACGAAAATTTTCCAAAACAGATTTAAAAAAAAAAGATCTTTCTTAATTAATAAAAATTTGTTGAAAACCGAAACCCGTCGAAGAAGCTCGCCCCTTGTTTAATTGAAAAACTTAGGGAAAAAAGAAAATTTTTCGTTTAATAAAAATGGCCAACCCCTTAATAAAATTTTGTTGAAAAGGAACCTGCTTGAGAAGGGACTGCCAACCAGTGAACTCGTAAATTGTATAGAATTTTGGCCAGTTATAAAAATTTGGCTAGTTTCTAAAAACAAATTAATTCCATCAAATTGGTAGTGAATTTGGGAAAACCTTTAGGAATTTTAAATAATTTTTAATTTAATATCGGCCAAATTTATAAATTTACCCGGATTCCTGGTATATAACCCTTTTAAATTTTAAAAAGGGAGAGAATTTGATATTTCATTTTTAGGTAAAGTGAATTTTTAAATAATTTTTAAATTTACTGTAACCAAAATTATAAATTACAGTCTGTATGTAATAATTATAATAAGTAAGCAATTTTAAACATTTAAAATACAAGGGGAATTTTGCCAGTAGCCCAAATTAAAAACGTGGAACTGAAAATAAATTTCAGAGAATAGCAAATTAATACAAGTATGCAATTTTAAAAAATTTCCCAAAAAAAAAGGAATTTCAAGCTTTTAGAACAATAAGAACTGGAAAAAAAGAATAAGCAACATTTAAAATGCAATAGACTAGTGGGGCTCTTGGGTGGGCTAAAAAAGCAGGCGATGTGCATACCAACTTAAACAGGCGACTTGAGAATGAGCCCGGATGGAAAAGTGGGACAGACATAATTAAGAAAAAAAAGCAGATTGAAAGTAAAAGTAGCCCCCGAGCGGAAAAAAAAACAGAACTTGGCAGAGGCAGACTTTTAAAAAAAAGAAACTTGGAAAAAAAAGGGAAACTGAAAAATTTTTTCAAATTTGGAAGCTTCCACTAAAACAGAGTGATCTAAAAGAAACTACGCTCACAACAGTTCCAACGACCCTCCAAACTACTCTACGAATATATTTATATATTAACGAGAAGACGCTTACATGTACAACTTTAGTGCTCATGAAATAGGTTTAAATAATTTACAGTAAAGCAGAATGTTATTAGGTTATATCATCTTGAACAGTGAGTGAGTGGCAGCATTTATCTCATTTACATCAAAATTAACCACCTGTTGAATGTCCTGCAGAGTTATCATCTCTAATGAGATTAAGCAACTAGCGTTCAGGGATATGCCTTCATGCTGAGGAGTTCGTGATCCAAGGAGCTAGAGGTGTTCTTCTCTTACTCTTGGAATCGAACCTGAGTGCATCGCATTTCCCAGGCGCCACCTGATCCTTTCCAGTTTAGCGCTTCCCCATGAATGTAAAAGCAACACTAACCCACTAGCCAAGTATTGCATATGTTTGCTTTAGACAGGGAAATCATGTGTCAAGATGGCAGTTATACACTCAGTCATTTTATTCCTTATGACGGTTCTTCCAGCAAATAGGGTTTAAAAAGTGTGACAAAAATATGGTTTAAGAACAAAAAGGAACGATACAGTGACTGGAACAATACAATGATTGGAACAATACACAAATAACCCGCACATGGGAGAGAGGAACTTACGACGACGTTTTGGTCTGACTTAAACCATTTACAGAATGTGACTTTGCAAATGATCCAGGTCGGATAGTAACGTCGTCGTCTCCTGTGTGCGGGTTATTTGTGAAAAAATATGTTTGAATGGCCTTGATAGGCCGATTAATTCATCAGGCGTCGAGAGAACGTTGCAAGGTAAATTATTGCTTAAAAAAAAAAGCACGGCATTCATCCAACCAATCAGAGGATGAGTGCGAGCAGCAGGACAGGCAACAAAGGTGTACTTCAACAAATACAAAAGTACCTTAAGTAGCACAAGGAGAAATTAAACTAGTTCACAGAACGTCTAAACCAAGTACTTGAAGTAGCTAAATTAGTACACAGAGTACCTAAGTTAGTGCTTTAAGTAATTAAATAATTACATTGAATGTCTAAACTAGAATGGAGAGTATTTAATCAAGTATATTGAGCTCTTAAACTCGTACAGTGAAGACATAGATTATTAGATCGAGCCCATAAACTAGCAAGTTGACTACAATGTAGATAAATGGTTCAGAGAACAGATACAAACTGATAAACTGGACACATATGCAACACTTGGGAATCTTTATTGAAGAAACGTTTCGCCACATTAGCTTCATCAGTCCATCAGTCTTGAAAAGACTGATGGACTGATTACATCGACTCCAGGCTGAGGGACTGATTACCTCAAACACCTTTTGATCTTCACTGCTCTTCTTTGTACTGGACTGATAAAGCCACTATGTGGCGAACCATTTTCTCAATAAAGATTCCCAAGTGTTGCACATGTGTCTAACTTATCACGTTGACTGCAGTGGAAGAAACTCGAGAGAGACAGGTAATGTTCACTTGCTAGTCTTAGGTGCTCAATTGACTTTCACTTCTTGTCATTCGCCAGACATGTCTCCAAACTGCCTTGCAACATGCAACGACAACCATACACCTGCCGATCCAACACATCTGCTCACTCAAAAACACTTCCTTACCCCAATATATTTCCGTAAGTGATGTCAATATGACAGCTCCACTCGGCAGAATGTTTCCAGGTATTAGAGCCAGGTACACTGAGTAGCCACATTACCTGTAAAGGTAAAATCAGCATGATTAATCTACATATAACAGTCATCTTTAGGTAGAAGTTAGATAACTATAAATTATAGCGAAAATCTAGTTTATTAATTATTTTCTTTACTTTTGAAGTTCATCTTTGAAAAAGTATTTTATATATATATATATATATATATATATATATATATATATATATATATATATATATATATATATATATATATATATATATATATATATATATATATATATATTTTTATTATCACACCGGCCGATTCCCACCAAGGCAGGGTGGCCCGAAAAAGAAAAACTTTCACCATCATTCACTCCATCACTGTCTTGCCAAAAGGGGTGCTTTACACTACAGTTTTTAAACTGCAACATTAACACCCCTCCTTCAGAGTGAGGCACTGTACTTCCCATCTCCAGGACTCAAGTCCGGCCTGCCGGTTTCCCTGAATCCCTTCATAAATGTTACTTTGCTCACACTCCAACAGCACGTCAAGTATTAAAAACCATTTGTCTCCATTCACTCCTATCAAACACGCTCAAGCATGCTGCTGGAAGTCCAAGCCCCTCGCACACAAAACCTCCTTTACCCCCTCCCTCCAACCCTTCCTAGGCCGACCCCTACCCCCTTCCTTCCACTACAGACTGATACACTCTTGAAGTCATTCTGTTTCGCTCCATTCTCTCTACATGTCCGAACCACCTCAACAACCCTTCCTCAGCCCTCTGGACAACAGTTTTGGTAATCCCGCACCTCCTCCTAACTTCCAAACTACGAATTCTCTGCATTATATTCACACCACACATTGCCCTCAGACATGACATCTCCACTGCCTCCAGCCTTCTCCTCGCTGCAACATTCATCACCCACGCTTCACACCCATATAAGAGCGTTGGTAAAACTATACTCTCATACATTCCCCTTTTGCCTCCAAGGACAAAGTTCTTTGTCTCCACAGACTCCTAAGTGCACCACTATATATATATATATATATATATATATATATATATATATATATATATATATAATATATATATATATATATATATATGTCGTGCCGAATAGGCAGAACTTGCGATCTTGGCTTAAATAGCAACGCTCATCATGCAATATAGGACAAGTGAAAAATTGTGTATGCAATAATTTCGCCAAAATCATTCTGAACCTAACGAAAAAAATATATTTCACTGTGTTTGTTTAGTATTAAATTACTGTAAACAAATCTAAAATACATTTAGTTGGGTTAGGCTAAAATAAATTGCTCTTGTTATAATAAGGTTAGGTAAGTTTTATAAGATTCTTTTGGTGCAAAATTAAAAATTTTTACATTAACATTAATGAAAAAATATATCTTTAAACGTATGAAAGAAAATTTCAGAAAGAACTTAATTTTAAATGAGTTCTTGCTAATTGACCAGTTTTACATATTCGGCACGACATATATATATATATATATATATATATATATAAAATATATATATATATATATATATATATATATATATATTTTATTTTTTTTTTATTATCACACTGGCCGATTCCCACCAAGGCAGGGTGGCCCGAAAAAGAAAAACTTTCACCATCATTCACTCCATCACTGTCTTGCCAGAAGGGTGCTTTACACTACAGTTTTTAAACTGCAACATTAACACCCCTCCTTCAGAGTGCAGGCACTGTACTTCCCATCTCCAGGACTCAAGTCCGGCCTGCCGGTTTCCCTGAATCCCTTCATAAATGTTACTTAGTAGGTTGGTAGACAGCAACCACCCAGGGAAGTACTACCGTCCTGCCAGATGACTGTGAAACAAAAACCTGTAACTGTTTTGCATGATGGTAGGATTGCTGGTTTTCTTTTTCTGTCTCATAAACACGCTAGATAACAGGGATATCTTGCTACTCCTACTTACACTTTGGTCACACTTCACAGACACGCACATGCATATATATATATACATACATCTAGGTTTTTCTCCTTATTCTAAATAGCTCTTGTTCTTTTTTATTTCTTCTATTGTCCATGGGGAAGTGGAAAAGAATCTTTCCTCCGTAAGCCATGCGTGTCGTATGAGGCGACTAAAATGCCGGGAGCAATGGGCTAGTAACCCCTTCTCCTGTATACATTTACTAAAAAAGAGAAGAAGAAAAACTTTATAAAATATATATATATATACAGTATATATATATATATGTATGGGATCCCATTGCCTCCGATAGGCAAGTAAAATGCTTCAGCAACTAGAACTTCTGTTGGATACTTCTGTTGGATTTGGGAGAAACATGAAAGAGTTTAGCTTAGTTAAGATACCGTGTACAAAGTACACAAAATACCGTGTACAAAGTACACAAAATACCGTGTACAAGGTACACACCAAATACCGTGTACAAGGTACACAAAATACCGTGTACGAGGTGCGCAAGATACCGTATTGACACACACAAGTGAAGCTTAAGTGCTTCATTTATGAACAGTTAGAGGAAATATCCCAACAGTTGTCATAGGGAAGTCTTTTATATGAACTGTACCGAGATTTTCAATTGAGTTTGGCAACGCAGGATTGTTAGAGTTGGTTACCGTAGCTGACGCTTTATTCAGTTTGTACTTTCATCAGTAGTATGAATAGTACTTTATTCAAGTGGCTGAATTTTAATCTGAAAAAAGTATATAGTGGAGGGAGAGAGAGAGAGAGGAGAGAGAGAGAGAGACAGAGAGAGAGAGAGAGAGAGGAGAGAGAGAGAGAGAGAGAGAGAAGAGAGAGAGAGAGAAAAGAGAGAGAGAGAGAGAGAGAGAGAGAGAGAGCGAGAGACAGAGACACTAAAAGAAAGCTAGCATCAGGTAGGGTAGGCTCCAAAACCTGGTGGTCCCTGGTCAAGGACAGACAAGGTTATCTGCCTGATGAACTCATTCCACCTCTAAATCGACAGGATGGGACCACCTCTACTAGTAGTCAAGAGAAGGCGGACCTCTTTGCTGAACACTTTGCTACCAAAATGCAAGTTCCTGATCCAGCAATGGTCCCTCCTTGGCTAGCTGCAAGAACTGTGTCAAAACTGTCAGTGGTGACAATAAGGCAGGAGGAGGTACATTTCCTTCTTAAATCGCTTGACCAAGAAAAGGCTGTGGGCCCAGACAAGTTGAGCCCAAGATTGTTGAGAAGATGTGCAGACCAGCTAGCAGCACCTCTAACTCGCATCTTTCAGCACTGCCTAGTACAGTGTAAATGGCCCTCTCTATGGAAAGAGGCAAATGTAGTCCCTGTTCACAAAAAGAAGAGCAGAGCAGAAATCAGCAACTACAGACCTGTCAATCACTGGTAAGATCCTTGAGACAATAATCTCAAGACAAATGACAGAGTTTTTGACTACCACTCACTACTTTGTGATCGTCAATATTGCTTCAGGAAAGGTTACTCTGCTGCTGATCTGTTGTTAAACCTCTCCACTAAGTGGCACCAGTCACTGGATGAATCCAAAGTCAGAACTGGACATTGCTGGCGCTTTCGACCGGGTTGGCACCAGGCCTTTTACAAAACTTCAAGCCGGAATTGCAGGTTTACCTAGCTCCTCGGGATTCCCTTTCATGGTAGATCTCTAATTAGTTCCAAAGGAAGGGAAATCAGCAAGACTCCTATTGGGAAATTTTTCCACAAGGAAGAGTGCTGGTCCATTGTTGGGGAATGCTACTTCAACGCCTCTTCATTAAACCCAGATCACATCATATGCAGACCTGTACATGACTTCACTTATCTAAGAAAAAAAAGGCCGCTGCTCAAAGCACATCAACACCAGGAGAGTATATCAGTTTGGGGGGAAATAAGGCAAGTAACTTTTGCCCCTGAGAAAACGAAAAATGAGATCGCTCTAGGGACCTGGGGAAGAAGTTGAATCCCTTTGGGGGAAAATTTGACTCCAACTAACCAGAAGAACCATGTTGTAAATCTTGCAAACAAGGCGCCAGGGAAACTTAAAGCACTTCGCCTACCGCATCTGCTTTACAGTAGGGGTTTCAAAACCGTACGAGGCACAAGTACGCTCACAAACCCTTGAGTATGCTCCACTTTTTTGGTTTTCCCGCCCCCCCCCTCATTTGCGACTTCTTGACAGAGTGGGAACGGCAAGACGTCTCATCTCCCCCTGGACCCATCCTGGACAGACGTCATTTCGCAGAGCCTTCAACATAGGGGGGGAGTGAGGGGCCTTATGTTATGTACAAGGCCAATTTGTAAAATACCACATTTGGGACCCACTTAAGGACACGTGAAACAAGTTGTATGCCACAAGAGGGGCAAAAAGCAGCAACTTCCCCTTGGCTGTCCCCTTTTCCCAGAAACACTCCTCTAGACATACAACCCGGATGACTCGAGTAGGGAAAAACATTCGAACAGATAATGATGTCAACGAGATAAAGTCAGTTGATCAAATGAAAATGCGGCCCACAGATGGCTCCACTTCATCCTGTTCCCTACTTGTATGTCCATAACAATAAAATGCTTCAATGAGCGTGTAGGTAACAGCTCTTAGCTTCCAAATAAATTAGAATCCTAACCTGTAAATAGCTTGTCAATAAAGCTAGGGTTTCCTTAACCTTTTTAAACCCTGTGTAAAAAAAAAAAAAAAAAAAAAAAAAAACAGAGAGAGAGAGAGAGAGAGAAGAGAGAGCTAATTACAACTCTTAGCTTGTAAAAAAGTTAGGACCCTTTAGCTAACCTGTGAAATTCTCTGTAAAGGGAGAGAGAGCGAGAGAGAAAGAGAGAGAGAGAGGAGAGAAAAGAGAAGAGAGAGGAGAAGAAAGAGAAAAGACGAGAGAGAGAGAGAGGAGAGAGAGAGAGGAGAGAGCTGATGTAACAACTCTTAGCTTGTAAATAAAGTTAGGACCCTTAAGCTAACCTGTGAAAGCCTCTGTAAAGGGGGAGAGAGAGAGCGAGAGAAAGAGAGAGAGAGAAAAGACAGACAGACAGAGACAGAGAGAGAGAGAGAGAGAGAGAGAGAGAGAGGGGAGGAGAGGGGAGAGAGAGAGAAAAGACAGACAGAGACAGAGACAGAGACAGAGACAGAGAGAGAGAGAGAGAGACTACATACTTTACTACAGATCTGGACTTCTTTTTTTACTCCTTTCAGAAATGAAGTAAAGGAAGATATTAAAGTGCTTTAATTTTTGTCTCGTTCTGAAGATAGTAACGTAAATTCGTCTTGCTTTTAGAAAGAAGTAAATGAGAGTCTGGCAGCGCTTGTTGCACTGAATGCCACTGGGACATCTCTCATTTGAAGGATGCCGGCAGGATGTTTCCGGGGGTGAGTGCACCCCTCCCCCCCATAGCCCGATCCCAAGACCAGGTCTCCTGGTGGATCAACCAGGCTGTTACTGCTGGCAGCACGCAGCCCGACGAACAAGCGACACCTCGGATGGTTATGGAACTGACTTTAAAAATTTATCTGGCTCCCACTCGAGCACAAAAACACCGAGGAGACAACATTCAACATTCAACAAATAACCCGCTTATGACTTTCACCATTTACAAGCTACACTAAGACAGGAAGGTGAGGGAGCCAGTGTTAGTGCCACTTGTAAATGTTCAAATCGGACCGAAACGTCGTCATAAGCTTCTTTCTCCTACGTGCGAGCTATCTGTGTATTTTTCCAGTCACGGTATTGTGCTTTGTTCTTCTAAATGCCACAAAAGATGTGTCATCACACAGGTACATCAGAAGGACATGTACAATCCCAGATTCAGGGAATCAAACGTAAGCCAAATCAAGGTGAACTTTTACCACTTAAAAAAAAAAAACTTTGCTGTTTTGAGGTTAAATTATTTAAATTTAAATTGCAATATTTATTCTGTTGGGAGATGAGGTTATTCGAGCATCATGGCAGCCATCTTGGATTTCTCATACTCCTCAAGTGGTGACGGAGTGACATCTGCTGGATTATGTCTAGTTTAAACTAAAAAAAAAAAAATTATGCACCATAAAATTCCAGGTTCGTCGGTAAATTTTATTATGATCTCTGTAGACGCTAAACTGGTACAAGTAGTACTTGCAACCGACGAAATCTGGCTCCTACAACATCCGTCGGGCTCTTTACATTGCAAGTTGCTCTGTAAATGGACTCATTTGCGTTCATTTGATTATAGTGGGTTATACCTCTACTTAGGATTCTAACTGCGTTCCCATGACATTCAAACTCATTATTTAATTCTTTCGCTGCATAATAAGTAATATCCGGATTTTGCCAGAACGAAGTCTGGTAAATGCCGTCTTCCTGTAATATTCTCAACACTTTCAGACTAGCACGGATTCCGAACAACATTGAGCTTTTCTGGACATTAATAACAACCTTGTGCTAGCACGGATATTATCAAGAGCCCTGTGCTAGCCGCCTTTTCTGAATAACTCCGTGCAAGCCGGATATTACGAACAATCTTAAGCTAGCACGGATATTCCGAATATTTCTGTTCCATCACGGATACTATGAAAATCCTCGTCTGGCCTGATACGAACATCCTTGGGCTTCCTCAGGTGTTTTCAACAGCTTCTGGATAGCTTAGCCAATTCTCGGATAAATAACCTATATGACACTTTGTTCGTAAGCTAATCCTGAATTCTGGGAGTACTGGTGGTGCGACAGATTTTCGTAACATTACTAAGCATTATGCTTTTCAATTTATAAGTCGGACTTCAACACCGAAGCTATGAATATAATCATGATATAATACAAGGGAGTGTAGATCACATTACTAAACATCTGGAGGATGGCTCCAGTCGCCATGTTAGGAAACATCCAGATGTTCAAAATGAGTATTTTTTTTATTAAACTTATCGAATGTTAATTAAGATTCTGAGTTTAATAAAAATTCGGTGGTTAAAGTCCTATAGGAAATAAACATTTGAAGGATAATTGCTGTGACGTTTCGTCATCACACTTAACAT
>NC_069422.1:47180827-47188067 GCF_026875155.1 Cherax quadricarinatus
CAATAAGACAAGGGAAATTTTTTTCAAAAATCATTCTGGACCTAACGAAAAAAATATATTTCATTGTGTCTGTTTATTATTAAATTATTATAAGCTTATCTAAAATATATTTAACTGGATTAGGCTAAATTAAATTGCGCTTGTTATAATAAGGTTAGGTAAGTTTTCTAAGGGTCTTATGGTACAAAATTATTAATTTTTACTTTAACATAAATAAAAAAATATATCTATAAAAGTATAGAAGAAAATTTTAGAAAGGACTTAATTTTAAATGAGTTTTTGCTAATTGACCAGTTTTACCTATTCGGCACGACATATATATACCTAATAAGCCGAACTTGTTAAATAAGCTGAACTCCCTTAAAAGTAAACTTTTCCCCAAAAATTCTTCTGCAGAAAGCTAGATCATTTTTATAGACAATGATATAAAGTTTTTTTTTGTATTTTTGGACCAAAACTAACGTAGGTTAGGTTAAGTAAGGTTCGTGAGGAAACAGGACAAGTGTTTCCTGACGAGGGTCTTAGATGATGACCCGCCATTGGAGCGTTCGGTAATCCTACCAAGGCCTTCCGCTGGCTTACCGCTCCACCCCTTTAAAAATTTTGGTTTTAATTATAACCATCTGTTTATTACTAACATAGAAATCTCACGTAACTTCCCCTAAACACTCGCATTTTTTTTAGCTAAATTCTGATGTTTATATGTTAATTTAAATTTATTTAATAACACATAAAATAAATTATACCCATTTTATATATATATATATATATATATATATATATATATATATATATATATAATATATATATATATATATATATATATATATATATATATATATATATATCAATAACAACAATACACTAGCCAAGGAGTAGAACCCATGCTGTTTTGGCCCGCCTCATGGTGAGAGAAAACGCATGACCCTTTAGACCACTAGACCACACAATCATTAACAATGGTGCATCCAGCCAAGTTAGATGTCGTACCCACTATCGAAGGACATACGGTGGAGTGGACGCCTCTGAGCTAATTTCATTCTACTCCGTGTTTGTGTACTAGCTCAACAAGCAGTATATTATATTATCGTACCCACGGAACAAGTGGTATTGATCAATAACAACACTGCACTAGAAAAGGAGTCGAACCCATGCTGTTTTGGCCAGCTAGATGTTGTACCCACCATCGAAGGACATGCGGCATTGGTTCGATTCCTTGGGTAGTGCAGTGGTGTTATTAATCAATTATTATATTATATATATATATATATATATATATATATATATATAATATTATATATATATAATATATCACACACACAATCGACATGTACCTATGACAATATGGTAACTAGCACACACATACAAATACACAGCACACACAACACGCAAAACATACACACACTCACACACACACACACACACACACACACACATACACACACATACGCACACACACACACACAAAACACATACACACACACACACACACATACACACACATACGCACACACACACACACACATACACACACACACACACACACACACACACACACACACACACACACACACACACACACACACACACACACACACACATACACACACACACACACACACATACGCACCACACACACACACACACACATACGCACACACATACACACACACACACACACACACACACACCACACACACACCACACACACACACACACACACACACACACACACACACACACACACACATATAAAAACATATAAAATACTGCGTGGAATAGACAAGGTGGACAAGGACAGGTTTGTTCCAGGAGGGGACACAGAAACAAGAGGCCACAATTGGAAGTTGAAGACACAAATGAGCCAGAGAGATAGTAGGAAGTATTTCTTCAGTCATAGAGTTGTAAGGCAGTGGAATAGCCTAGAAAATGACGTAGTGGAGGCAGGAACCATACACAGTTTTAAGACGAGGTTTGATAAAGCTCATGGAGCGGGGAGAGAGAGGGCCTAGTAGCAACCCGGTGAAGAGGCGGGGCCAGGAGCTAGGACTCGATCCCTGCAACCACAAATAGGTGAGTACAAATAGGTGAGTACACACACACACACACACACAAGCATACACACATACACAAACATACAACAGGCCTAGTGTGTAATCGACATGTGCCTAGGACAAATTGTAACTAAAACACACACACACACACACACAGGAGCTTGGACTCGACCCCTGCAACCTCAACTAGGTGAGTACACACACACACACACACACGCACACACACACACACACACATACGCACACACACACACACACACACACACACACACACACACACACACACACACACACACACACACACACACACACACACACACACACACACATACGCACACACACACACACACACACACACACAACACACACACAAGCACACCACATACACAAACATACAACAGGCCTAGTGTCTAATCGACATGTGCCTAGGACAAAATGGTAACTAAAAAACACACACACACACACGCGCGCGCGCACACACACATATAAAGTGAGTTCAAACGTAACGTCAATTTCATAAAAAATAAAGATTTCTTTAAGTTAGTAAAGCATATACTTGTAATATTTGACCTGAGTGGGAGCTTCTGGAGCGTTATAAACGACACCTTGCAGTAAGACATGTTAGGCGAGTGACGGTGCCGGCCACCCCCAGCTGATTGCAGAAGAGTTGGCGAGTGCGTCTGGCCTGCAACACTGCTGTATCCTATATCCTATAATGCTACTGGAATTTATGTCGGCCGCGCATCAAGGACCCAAAGAGTTAGTTGCGTTTACCTTTTTTTTTTTTTTAATTTATATGACGTCTACTTGCAAGAAATAATCAGCATATACTGAAGTGTGGATGTAAGTGCTAATTATTTTTAAATTATTATTATTATTATTATTATTATTTATTATTATTATTATTATTATTTTTATTTATTTTTTTTATTTTTATTTTTATTATTTTTATAATTAATTTTATTATTTATTATTATTGTTATTATTATTTTTATTATTTTATTATTATTATTATTTATTATTATTATTTTTATTATTTATTATTATTATTATTATTATTATTATTATTTTTATTATTATTATTATTATTATTATCATTATTATTTTTATTATTATTTTTATTATTATTATTATTATTATTAACTTTGAAAACAAGCGCCAAATACTTAAGGGTCACATAACAAGTGTGGAGAGGAAGGTAACCAAATTTGATAGAACACTCGAATTCTCTGGATTAAGAGCCCTTCTAGAGCATGAAATCGCTCTTCCCTCCTCTCTCTTGAAGAGAGTGCTCAAAATTCTGGTAGATTCACCAGCACGCTGCCATCAGCTGTAGTCAATGATGTCACTCGTCCAGACATACGCCAGCACGCTGCCATCAGCTGTAGTCAGTGATGTCACTCGTACACATACACTAGGAACAGTACTAATAATAGCAATCTTGTCATTTATACACATGTAAGAACTTCCTTAAAACTGTAATGTTTGATACACTGTAATACATTTTCTGTTCCAGCCTATATAATTTGTAAATTAACCTCGATTAATCTCTGCTGCGGGACAGTGTCCAACACCCTCTTGCAGCCCAGAAAAAATTGTAATATATCCATCCCTCTTTTCTTTATTTTCCGTCATTCTTATAATAAAACTCTACTAGGTTCGCGAGGCAATATTTTTCATCCTTAAATTGATCGCTCGAGAAAATATTCCTCTCAAAGTTTTCCACTACTCTCCTTCTGAATATTTTTTCCAGTATTTGGTCAAGGATACTGGCCTCTAGTAGACTGTCTCCTGCTACAAGATAGGTACAATGGTCGAGACAGGATATATTTCAATGATACTGGCCTGGAGACACCATCCCTTTCCTCTAATCAAACTAATTACCTCCCAGTATCCATACGCTGTGATCCCTACGGGTTATGCGTTTCCTTGAATATAATAATATTAGTGATTCCCTTTATATATATATATAATTATATATATAAAATATTATATATATATTTTATATATAATATATAAATATAATATTAATTGATATATATATATATATATATATATATATATATATATATATATATATATATTATATATATATATATATTGTGTGTGTGTGTGTGTGTGTGTGTCGTGCCGAATAGGCAGAACTTGCGTTCTTGGCTTAAATAGCAACACTCATCTTGCCATACAAGCCAAGTGAAAATTTGTGTATGCAATAATTTCACCAAAATCATTCAGAACCTAACGAAAAAAATATATTCACTGTGTTTGTTTAGTATTAAATTTTTGTAAAAAAAATCTAAAATTATCTTGTTGGGGTAGGGTAAAATAAATTGCGCTTGTTATAATAAGGTTAGGTAAGTTTTCTAAGTTCCTTTTGGTGCAAAATAATAAATTTTTATATCAACATCAATGAAAAAAATATATCTTTAAACGTAAAAGAAAAATTTTAGAAAGGATTTAATTTTAAATGAGTTTTTGCTAATTAAACCATTTTTACATATTCGGCACGACATATAAAATATATAAAATATATATAAAAATATATATATATAAATATATATATATAATATAATTTTATATATATATATAATATATATATATATATATGTGTGTGTGTGTGTGCGGGGGGAAGAGCGATTGGGGGAATGATGATGTAAAGAGAGTAGCAAGGGAGAAAAATTAGCATATGAGAGGTTTTTACAAAGAAAAGTGATGCAATGAGGGAAGAGTATATGGAGAGAATAAGAGAGGTTAAGGGAAGTGGTGAAGCAATGCAAAAAGAGAGCAATGAGAGAGTGGGTGAGATGTTATCAACAAATTTTGTTGAAAATAAGAAAAAGTTTCGGAGTGAGATCAATAAGTTGAGGAAGTATAGGGAACAAATGGATTTGACAGTAAAACATAGGAGAGGAGAGTTATTAAATGGAGAGTTAGAGGTATCGGGAAGATGGAGGGAATATTTTGAAGAATTGTTAAATGCTGATGAAGATAGGGAAGCCGTGATTTCGTGGAAAGGGCAAGGAGGAATAACATCTTGTAGGAGTGAGGAAGAGCCAGTTGTGAGTGTGGGGGAAGTTCGTGAGGCAGTAGGTAAAATGAAAGGGGGTAAGGCAGCCAGGATTGAAATGTTAAAAGCAGGTGGGGATATAGTTTTGGAGTGGTTAGTGCTATTATTTAATAAATGTATGGAAGAGGGTAAGGTACCTAGGGATTGGCAAAGAACATGCATAGTTCCTTTGTATGAAGGCAAAGGAGATAAAAGAGAGTGCAAAAATTATAGGGGAATAAGTCTGTTGAGTATACCTGGTAAAGTGTATGGTAGAGTTATTATTGAAGGAATTAAGAGTAAGACGGAGAGTAGGATAGCAGATGAACAAGGAGGCTTTAGGAAAGGTAGGGGGTGTGTTTACAGTGAAACATAGAGGTGAATAGTATTTAGATAAGAGTAAAGAGGTTTTTGTGGCATTTATGGATTTGGAAAAGGCGTATGACAGGGTGGATAGGGAATGGGCAATGTGGCAGATGTTGCAGGTGTATGGTATAGGAGGTAGGTTACTGAAAGCAGTGAAGAGTTTTTATGAGGATAGTGAGGGTCAGGTTAGAGTATGTAGGAGAGAGGGAGTTTATTTCCCAGTAAAAGTAGGTCTTAGACAAGGATGTGTGATGTCACCGTGGCTGTTCAATATATATATATATATATATATATAATATATATTATATATATATATAATTATATATAAATATTTATATATTTTAAATATATATTATATATATATATATATACATAGATGTTGTTGTAAGAGAAGTGAATGTGAGGGTCTTGGCAAGCGGTGAGGAGTTAAAAAAATAAAGAATCAAACACAAAGTGGGAGTTGTCACAGTTGCTCTTTGCTGATGACACTGTGCTTTTGGGAGATCCTGAAGAGAAGTTGCAGAGGCTGGTGGATGAATTTGGTAGGGTATGTAAAAGAAGAAAATTAAAAGTGAATATAGGAAAGGGTTAGGTGATGAGGATAATAAAAAAAGATTAGGTGACGAAAGATTGGATATCACATTGGAGGGAGAGAGTATGGAGAAGGTGAATGTATTCAGATATTTAGGAGTGGACATATCACCAGATGGGTCTGTGAAGGATGAGGTGAATCATAGAATTGATGAGGGGAAAAGGGTGAGTGGTGCACTTAAGAGTCTGTGGAGACAATAACTTTGTCCGTGGAAGCAAAGAGAGTATGAGAGTATAGTTGTAACAACACTCTTGTATGGGTGTGAAGCATGGTGATGAATGTTGCAATATAATGCAGAGAATTCGTAATTTGGAAATTAGGAGGTGTGGGATTACCAAAACTATTATCCAGAGGGCTGAGGAGGGGTTGTTGAGGTTGTTCGGACATGTAGAGAGAATGGAACAAAACAGATTAACTTCCAAGTGTATAAATGTGTAATGGAAGGAAGGCGGGGTAGGGGTCGGCCTGGGAAGGGTTGGAGGGAGGGGGTAAAGGAGAATTTGTGTGCGAGGGGCTTGGACTTCCAGCAAGCATGCGTGAGCGTATATGATAGGAGTGTATGGAGACAAATGGTTTTTAATACTTGACGTGCTGTTGGAGTGTGAGCAAAGAAACATTTATGAAGGGATTCAGGGAAACCGGCAGGCTGGACTTGAGTCATGGAGATGGGAAGTACAGTGTCTGCACTCTGAAGGAGGGGTGTTAATGTTGCAGTTTTATAACTGTAGTGTAAAGCACCCTTCTGGCAAGACAGTGATGGAGTGAATGATGATGAAAGTTTTTTTTTATTTCGCGCCACCCTACCCTGGTGGGAATCGGCCGATGTATTAATATATAGATAGATTATATATATATATATATTATATATATATATATATATTTATAATATATATATATATATTATTATATAATATATATATATATATATATATATATAAAATATAATGTGTATATATATATATATATATTATATATAAATATATATTATATATATTATAATATATATATATATATATATATATAAAAATATATAAAATATATTAATATGTCGTGCCGAATATGTAAAACTGGCCAATTAGCAAGAACTCATTTGAAATTAAATCCTTTCTAAAGTTTTTCCTTATAGGTTTAAAGATAATTTTTTTATTAATGTTAATGTAAAAATTTATAATTTGCACTAAA
>NC_069422.1:47188567-47237454 GCF_026875155.1 Cherax quadricarinatus
TGGGGGAGGGGGGGTGAGGGAGTCGGGGTGTTAGGTGGGGGAGAGTGGAACAGAGTGTGGGGAGAGGGGAGAAGAGGTGAAAGGGAAGAGGGAGGAGATTGGGGAGAGGTGGGAGTGGGGAGAAAGGAGAATGGGGGTGTCAAGAGGAGGGTGAGAGAGGATTGAGGGGGGTGATGGAGGGCGAGGGATGTGAAGGAGTGTGAGGAGGGTAAGGGAGTGTGAAGGAGGGTGAGGGAGGGTAAGGGAGAGTGAGGGAAGCTCAGGAAAGGTGAAGGAGTTTGCGGGAGGGTGAGGGAGGGTGAGGGAGAGCGCAGCAGCAGGAGCAGTCAGCATGCAGACACTTGCCAGACAGCTCTATTGATTATTGGCAAGCATGGGGGATGCCCATGACGTCACGCCCGGGCCTGCTTCCATGGTAGCCCCATGATGGTGGAACATAGGGGTAGCATGGTGGCACTTTGATGGAGATCTCATGATGGTGGGGCATAATGATCCCATGATGATGGGGACATGGTGATGCATGGTGGGACTCTGGTGGAGACCCCATGACGGTGGTGCTTAATAGCCCCATGGTAGTACATCATGATGGAAAAATTATGGAGGTGCACGGGAAGCATCATACATGGTGGCACCACGATGGAAGCGCCTGTGTACAGTTAAGGATAGGGGAGGGTATGGCAATGTGTAACAGCATGGCACACACTGATGCGTTTTCATCAATGGTTTGGTAGAGAAAGGATGGCAAGATTCATCATGGTTGATATTTCCATAGCGGTGTACAGAACTGTGCATGTTTGTGCATGAAGGCAGTGGAAATGTTACATATCCGAGATCAATGTGTAGTGTGAATATTGCACAGAGAATACCGAGTGAAGAAATTACAGAGTAGTGGGGAGGAAATGTATAATTCAGGGAGCAGAAGAGAAATTGTTGAGATGGTTTAGTTATGTGAATCAGATAGAGCAATATAGGTTGACTAAGGTGTATAAATCTGTACTGGTTGGAAAGAGATGTAAGAAACACCAGAAGAATTGTTAGGAGGGTGTGAAGAAAGCATCATATTTTTTATTTTTTTTCGGATTTTTGCCACCGAAGTGGCTAAGTTTATTGTGCACACCCATATCATCCTGTGGACGGAAGCGCAAGAACATATGGATACACAAAGGGACCGAGGAACTAGGCCCCAAAAGGGTAGAAAGCATTGCAAGTTAAGGCCTGGACGTTCGGCTGGCGTGTGTAATCATGTTAGAGCGGAGTGAGTAATGGTGAGCGGTCTTTGGGGTTTGACATGCTCTACAAGTGGGAGTTTGTTAATATACGTGAAGGGAGTCAGGAAAGACGGCTAGGAGGTTTTGTACTATGTACTTGGGAAGTGAAGTGGCTAAACTTTGTAAGATGGTTATGTAGATCCATTTCTTAGCACTGGATCTTAACATCTTCTCTCAAAGACGCAGGCATTAAACTCAAGTGCGTCCCTGGGCCACGATAAACTATATATGAACTATATAAAGTGTGCACTAATTTTTTTAATGAATCAATGATCATTGCGATACCTGTTTACAAGATTCGAGATAGGGATTCATCACTGAATTACCGCCCAGTCAGATTAGCCTTGATAGTGATTAAACTAATGGAATTATAAATAACAATAACTTAAAGTCGACTTCATGAACATGATCAATGAATCTCAACACGTCTTCACAGAGGGTTGATATTAGCCTAACAAATTTACTGACTTTCACAAAGGTATGTGAAGCAGCGGACAATGATGAGTGTGATGTTGTGATGTTGGGTCATCATTAAAGTCTATGACAGAGAAAGACACAAGAGACTGATATATTGTAGATGCGTAATGAATCATTGTAGATATATAGTGAACATCGCAGATGTCTAATGAATCATCATAGATGTATAATGAATAATTTTAGATGCATAATGAATCATTGTAATGTATAATGAATTATTATAGACAGATTATAAAACAAGTATCAGCACTTAATACAGAAAGATAAATTTTTTCCTGTTAGATACATTATTATCGATAGATAATAATGTCTCTAAACGATAGATAATAGATTTTTGGGGGGCTGAGGGGCTAGTAAAAAGTGGCAAGTGTAGTTTACTGTGGATAAGTGTAAGACCCTAATTCAGGAAAAATTAACCAACCACGGCCCTAATAAATTATATAACCGAAAAAATATTTAGAAATGATAGTAAATACCTATCTTATATATAAAATCTAATGTAAAAATTATGCTATTTAACTATGGCTGGACACCACCTGTAAGAAGCCATTGTCACGTAATTCTATAAACTGGCCAGAAAATTATTGCCTTCATTGTCGCATAAATATCCGTTGTGCAATCGCAAAAAAAAAAAAAAAAAAAAAAAAAAAAAAAAAGCAATTGCAACTTGTATAATTACTACCAATTCAGAGTCTTGTACTTATATATCTGTTATATCTGTGTGACTCTGATGGGTTAGTTTATACCCCTTAAAGAATATCTATCATTTCACGTACACTTTTTAAATTACACCAAAGTGTTGGGCCACTTACCTTTTATATCCTACCTCTCTCCCCCCTCCCACCCTTTTCCAAAATTTCTATCCTTACCCATCCTCTTCCTTACCCATCTCACCAAAGCTCTGGTCTGGACAAGAAACAAGTAAATACCTGAAACAAAGGCAACACTGCATAAGTGATCACACTAAGCTAATAAGCTGCTTGGATATATATCGATAAAGCGAGATTATGGTCAGGTCTGGCTTCAGCCGTTACTCTTGTTCACTCCAACGGCAAACAGGTGTGGTGATACAAAAACAACATAGCAAGTTTGTCTCAATCGAAATGTTGTCCAAATAAAGACTTGCTCTGCTCTAAGTGTCTTCATACAATTATACTGATCAGTATCTTTGTCTTTCAAACCTTCCTGAAGACAGGTACGTAGCAGCTCTCACCTGTTCTGAGTCACACACAAAGGGACAGAGGTGGTAGGACTTGTAGGTGAGCTCACGTTGGATAATAGCTCGTATCCTGTAAAGATAAGCAATAATGATAAACAATGGAGGTCTTAGGATTCTGTTACAACTCTCCGTCACTGGTAAGGTCTCATTTAGTAATGCGGCGCAGAATGGTCCCCATACTGGACAAAATACGCAGTCGTTCCTCTTAATTTACTTGAGTACATCACTTTGGCTAGGAAAGTTACATGCGTGACTGACACCACCACAATCACTAATCACCACAACACTGAACACAACCACCACAACACTGACCGTCATCACCGCCAAAAAAAAAATTGATCACTACTGCCATTACACAACAGTGACATCTAAAACTGTAACACAGCACTGACCACCACCACAACCACCACATAACACTGATCAACACCACCAAACAGCACTGATCACCACCACATAACAGTGACCAAGAACCACCACCACTATCACACAAGTCTGAAGATTGAGACACTTATGTAACGTATGGGAAATGGAATCTTTATTCAGGAACGGTTCGCCACACAGTGGCTTCATCAGTCCGATACAAAGTAGAAGGCGTAAGGAGAGGAGGAGTTTGAGGTAATCAGTCCCTCAGCCTGGAGTTCGATGTGTTCAGTCCATCAGTATATAAGCCACGTCTACGGCCCATGCTGTACATTCTACAAGATTGATGGACTGAACACATCGACTCCAGGCTGAGGGACTGATTACCTCAAACTCCTCCTCTCCTTACGCCTTTCTACTTTGTATCGGACTGATGAAGCCACTGTGTGGCGAACCGTTTTCCGAATAAAGATTCCATATGTTGCATAAGTGTCTCAATCTTCAACTAGTCGGTTTTTCAAACCATTCATCACATCACACAAGTCTGACCACTGTCACCACACACCACACAACATTGACCACTCGGATGAAAATTCACAAACACGTGAGCTATTAAATTTCTGTAACCAGTTCACCATAAGCCAGCAAATAATGAGCTATCAAGACTGGAAAATACACTTTACCTCATCTCACTAACAATAAGATCTGATACGAAATATAACACTATTAAGTTCATAACAAAATAGAAGTACAGATATGTATGCGCAAAGCTCCTGACCAGCATACCGTGATCAGTTGCGAGGATCCTTCACCAAATTCAACTTCAATAACAAAAGCATACAGTGGGATCAAATTAACTATGTCCTAGATGAAAGACGCTGGGAGGATATCTATCCTAGGCCCAACACACGGATCCCAGCCTTTGTCTAAAGAGAATCGTACATGAGACAAGAATCACAGGAAGAATTTTGAGCCATAAATGAAAATGAAAACCAAAATACTTCTTTTCCTATGCCAAATCTAGGGAAAAAAAAACAAGTGATCCACCGCGAGGCCTGGTCAGGACCGAGCCACGGGGCGTTGACCCCAGAAACCAACTCCAGGTTATATCCCTCAGGTTATACCACCACCACCACTACACAACTCTGACCACTGCCACCATACACCACTGACTACCACCACCACACAACAATCACCACCACCACCACACAACAACGACCATCACCACGACACACCACAACAACACTGGCGAAACGTACAACGAGCACTCACACACAACACGACAATCATCAAAACCACACAACACTGACCAACACCACCACACAACATTGACCACCACAATCACACAACACTAACCACCACCACGCGCACAGCACTGACCGCCACCAGCACCACCAAACGACACTGACGTCACCACGACCACAAAACACTGGCCATCACCACCACCACACAAACAACACTGACCGCCAACCACCTCTATACAACACTGATCACCATCACCACAACCACACAACACTGACCACCACTACCTCTACGCAACACTGATCATGATCACCACCACCTCAAGGACAACACTGCCACACCACGCCAAACAACCCAAACTGACCACCTCAGCACCACACACGACATGACTCCCACCACCTCCATTACCACAACACTAACCACCACCTCCCATCACAAACACTGACACACCACCACACAACCTGACCATCACAACAACACAACACTGACCTCCACCACACACACACAACTGACCACCATCACACAACCTGACCACCACCACCCATCACAACACTGACCACCACCACCACCACACAACTCAGACACCACAACAAACACAACACTGACCACCACCACAACACAACACTGACCACCATCTCACAACACTGACTACCATCAAACATGACCATCACCACAAGACAATACTGACCACCATCACACAACACTGACTACACAAATCATGAGAGCAGTGACCCACCACCCCCACATAAACACAGACCCTCACTCACAAACCAATACACAACACAACTCCACCACCACCATCACACAACACTGAAAACCACCACTTACCAAAACTACACTGACCAACCACCACCATCACACATACACTGACCACCACCCCACACAAACAATTGACCACATTCCACTCAACAATGACACCACCACCACACAACACTGACAACCATCACCAACCAGATATGACCAACACACCACTTCCAAACAACACTGACCACACTAAACAACACAACATTGTCCACACCTCAACACAACACTGGCACCACCATCACACAAACGCCTGACCTCCACCACCACCACACAACACTGACAACCATCACACATACCCTGACCACAGACCTCCACACACAACACTGACCCACACAACACAGCTCTTACCACCACCTCAACACAACGCTTGACCACACCACCACACAACATGACCAACCACCACAACAACAACACTGATTACCAGCCACGCAAACACTGACCACCACCACACCACACAATACTGACCACCACCACAACCCACCCACACAGCACTGACCACCACACCATCACACAACCACTGTCTACCACCACCCATAACCACCTCCAGACACATGAATCACTACCACCACCCACCCCCACACACAACAACTGACATAAGACTAGAAAGAAGAGACGCTGCAGCAGGACCTACTGCCCATGCGAGGCAGGTCTTAAGTCTCCTACCTTCTAAGTTAATGCCCAACCTAGTCAGTCAGCCGTCACATTCACTTAAGAAGGAACACGGCAACTGACCTCAGGAGCACAAGCTAGTCAGGTCAACTCAACCCACCCAACACCCACTCATGTATTTATCTAACCTATTTTAAAACAATAGAAGTTTCAGCCTCTATAACTGTTACTCGGGAGTTTGTTCCACTCACTCCAACACTCTATTACCAAACCATGTGATTTTCCTTTTCCTTCCTGAAATTGAATTTTTCAAAGTTTATACTCCCAGTGCTGTGGAGTCCTGTCAAGGCTAGATATTTTCAGCACGCTATTACACCCACTTTATTTATTCTGTCTTCCATTTATACAACCTCAATCATATCCCCCCTAATTCTACGCTTTCTAGAGAAGTGCAGATTCAGGGCCCTCAGTCTTATCCTCATAGGGTTGGAGAACAACCCTAGGACTTCTTCATTTATGCTTCTCTTGATATGAAGCAAGGAATTCTGTTGAGCTTTATTGCGAAATCACATATGCACTGTTGTCTGGTTTCAGTTACTGCTAACCAGAACTCCTACAATTTTTTTTCGCAACTCCGTAATATTAAGATCTACATTATTTAGTTTATCTGTAGCATGGTTATTTTCCTGTCAACATTTAGAACTTTGCATTTTCTCTATATTAAACTGCATCTGTCTACTTCTCGGCACTGCATCAGACTATTGAAATTCTTGTTAGGTAAGACCACATATGCAACAGTTAGGTATCTTATTTCGAACGTTTCGCCTTACACAGTAAAGAAATAAATGATACCTAAACTGCTTGCATATGTGTCATACCTAACAACCTGTCGGTATTTTTATACCATTTTTTATGTTCTATTCAACATCTTTCACTGGAGTGCTCTAATGTCCATCGTCTGGAATGAATTCGACAGCTATTTTGGTGTCTCGCGCCAAACTTGTTTATGTCGCTCTTATTATGCCCCCATATGTCGTTTATGTAGATTGTGAACAACAGGGGGCCCACACACAAATGTGGAAATATGAAACACATATGCAGTATTAATGTGATCCTTTATGACTAGTTTCGCCCACACAGTGGGCTTTTTCAAGCCCACTGGGTGGGCGAAACGTAGTCACATAAAAGGATCACATTATTACTGCCATATGTGTTTATATTTTCATTTTGTCGGTATTTCTACCAATTATTTCCTCCGGGCCCTACACTGACCATAGGAACATTAGATCATTACCATGGATCTACCCCCTCAAATACCTTAGTAAAAAAAGTTAATAAATTCCGTAGGCAGAACGCCCTTTGTAAAACCGTGCTGAGATTCGTTGATTAATTTATGCTTTCAAGGTGGATACGAACTGCCTCGGCAATTATGATTCCTATAAATTTTCCTATATGGAGGTAGGTTATTGGTCTTAGAAAAATTATTTTTTTTATTCGAAGTGAGGAACCTGCCACCTACTTGGACGACCACCATCACAAAACCACTGACCACTACCACCTCTGCACAACATCACTGGCATCAACACTACCTTCACCGTGCACTGCCACCCTAACCACTACGCAACACTGGACCACCACCACCTCCACTCAAATATTGACCACCAGCACCGCAAACACTTGACCCACCACCACCACCACACAACGCTGACCGACACCCATCACACAAACACTGACCACCACCACACCACACAACGCTGACCGACACACCAACACCACAACATGACGACTCCACATCACACAAACCATGACCCCCACCACCCCACCAAACAAATGTCTCAGTTATATTCGGGCTGTAAAAGTTTCTATCGTCCTTTAAGTTATTAATTTATTTAATTTGACTATGTAACGGCGATCTAAGTTTACAATCGTACGCTGACTAAATAACAACCTATCCGGAAATTGGTTAAATTCAACCTTCAAGAAATGACATGCATTGGAATGACAGACTGAACGGAGAACGTACAGACGATGTCTGAGTTTAACTCTGCATCTTTAGCCTTTCATATGAAAGTAAAGACACATGTGCAACATCTGGTATCTTTATTGTGACGTTTCGCCACCCAGTGGCGTTATCAATATGTAAATTCTAGGAATAATTGAAGGACTGTAGAACTATATACAAAAAGATGAGGTAATCAGTCCCTCAGCTTGGAGTTAGTGTTCACAGCATCGTGGTGGAGGAGAATCTGGGAGCAAAGGCAAGAAGACTGGCGGTTCATAGGCGTCAGTGGCTAAGGACTGCAGCAGACGGGGCTTTAGTCACTGGAAGGCGGGATTCCAGCAGGAAGTAGGTCCTTCCAAAGAGATGGGTTAGTTGCAGCAGCTTGAAGAAGGTCTTGTAGATGTCCTCTGAACCAAGATTCCATGATGTTGCAGTGTCTGACAAGTTGTCTCTTTGGGAAAGGACATACTTCCACTGGGGATCCCGCTCCAGTGGACTATGCCCTCGTCTGCTGCATGTTCCTTTCCACTGACGCCTATATAAAACCGTAGTCTTTGCCTTTGGACTCCGGATTCTCCTCCACCACGATGCTGTGACACTAACTCACGGCTGAGGGGGGATGATTACCTCCATCTTTTTGTATATAGTTCTACAGTCTTCCAATTATGTCCTAGAATTTGTATTGATAAAGCCACTGGTATGGCGAAACGTTACAATAAAGATATCAGGATGTTGCACATGTGTCTTTACTTTTCATATTTTCGCCCCCCCCCCCCCCCCCCCCCCCCCCCCCCCCCCCCCCCCCCCCCCCCCCCCCCCCCCCCCCCCCCCCCCCCCCCCCCCCCCCCCCCCCCCCCGTATTTTATACCTTTCATTGCACAGCTTTCTTATGAAGACATTAACAAACACTGATTCTATGTTCCTAGTGTTGTATTGATGAAGAAAGGTCTGCAAAATAAAGATACCAGATGTTGCACATGTGTCTAATTCTTTAACGCTGATTTCTACACTTTCTTCAAAGACGTAGAACAATGGGAAATCTAATTTTTGTTTACAAGTGGAAGGACGGGGAATGTTGTACAAGATGGTATTCAATCAGAAAGATGAAATTAAGACACATGTGCAACCATCTGGGTATCTTCTTTATTGTAGACGTTTCGCCATCCAAAAAACCCCCACCCTGGCTTTATCATACCAAATTCCTGAAATACTTGAAGGACAGTAGAACTATATACAGAAGATGAGGTAATCAGTCCCTCAACTTGGGAGTAGGTGCGAAGAGCACGTGTCGTGGACGATTCTGTAGCAGAAGCAAGGAGCCTGGCGCTTATGTACTACGTCAGTGGGAAATTGACGTGTAGCAGACGAGGGCATAGTCACTGTAGGCGGGATTCCCCAGTGGAAGTAGGTCCTTCCCAAAGAGATGGGTTGTGTAGTAGTAGTGTCGAAGTCGTGATTAACCTATTCTTCTGTATATAGTTCTACTGTCTTCAAGTTATGGTCTGGAATTTGTATTGATAAAGCCACTGGATGGCGAAACGTTACAATAAAGATACCCAGATGGTTGCACATGTGTCTTAATTTCATCAAGACGGGAATGTATAGAAAATATTATTATCTTGTTTGGAAATATCTAAGAAGATAGAACTCGCAATGGATTTATTCAAATTAACTGATTCAGATTTTGAATGGCTTAGTGAAGCATTGTGTTTGGCAATAACTGAAGGAGAGTGGAACAAAAATGCCAAGTGGCATTATTAAAGAAATTACTTTGTTTATAACCATAATTGGCTTAAACTGAGTGAGTATTTGGACACTGCAGTGATTCTCTGGTCTTGTAATGATAGTGGGTGGTGACGCAAGTGTTGGTTGGCGGGGTAGTTGTGGTGTTGATGGCATTTGTGTTGGTGGTATCGGTTGACGGAGGTGTGGTGTTGGTGGTGGTGTTGGTGGTGGGTGGTGGTGGTGGTGGGTGGTGGTGGTGGGGAGGCAGAAGCAGTATAAGGGTTAGAATGGGGGGGGGGGGAACCCGGTTTTTCATTGCGGGTGAGGCGGTCTGGTGCTTGGCCGGCTGCCCATGTGGCGGTCGAGAGGAATGTACCGGCACCACCCCCCCCCCCCTCCCTCTCACAACCTCCATCCTTCCCTCCTACCCCTTACCTCCCCTCATTGCTTCCCCACTCCCTCACCCTCTCCCTCACTCATTGCACTCTCCACCGTGTTCCTCTAACATAAATATTTCGTCGGATACATCTTATTCTACAATTTACTCTGGTGAGAAAACTATTTAGAGCCAGAAATGTATAAAAATAAATCTAAAAAAAAGCTTAGCCAACCATTTCCTTGCCAGAAGGTTAGCGGAGGGATGCACTGCCAGAGGCTTCCAACCACTTAACACCTGGCTACTTTATAAGCCATGATCCGACAAACAACATCTCATGCATCGCCTCTACCTCACAATCCAACCACTCACATTGCTTCCACTTGTCTTCACTCAGCCGGCACGGAGAAAGCGCGTTGCAAAAATTACATATGTAGGCGAGTGCCAGTGTTGGTACTAAGTTGGACGGTGTACGAGACAACTTTGATACTCAGTAACCCCGTTATTCCTCTCCCCCCCCCCCTCATCCCCAATGGTCTTTGCTAAGCCTTACCACTTATGCCCCAAACCATTTCCCACTTGCTTGTGTAAACCTTTTTTAGGCTGCATTGGGTATCGTTAACAATAAGTTACACCAGATATTCCAGTACCCTATATTGCAACTGGGAGCACTTCTATAGCCGGAAAGACATATGTGCTGAGATGGGGGGCTCATCTGTTGGGCAGGAGTAGCAGCTTTAGCTAGTTCGGGTAGGGATGGCTATACGCAAGAAATAGATGGAAAAAAAAAACACAAAATGCAGTATAATGAAACAGTTTCATCCACACAGTTGGGCTTTATCAAGTTACGAACAAATATTCCCCGGGTAGTTTTGTCTGGTGACCTGAATAAATCCCACTGTGTGGATTGAAAACGTGTTTCATTATACTGCATTTGTGTTTATTTTTCACATCTATTTCTTGCTTTATAAGCATCCCTACCCCGAACTAGCTAAAGCTGTACTCCTGCCCTAGACAGATGAAGCCCCCATCTTGGCACTTATGGTCATTTTCCGGCTATAGAAGTGCTCCCAGTTGTTCAATATAGGGTATGGAATATTCTGGTGTAACTTATTGTTAACGATACCCAATGCAGCCTTAAAAAATGTTTAACAAGCAAGTGGGAATGGGTTTTGGGCATAAGTTGGTAAGAGTGCATAGACCAGTGGGGAGAATAACGGGTTAGGCTGAGTACAAGTTGTCATAGTACACCGCTAACAATTAGTCCCAACATGCACTTCGCCTACATTATGTAATTTTTGCAACGCTGCTTTCTCCGTGGCGGCTGAGTGAAGACAAGTGGAAGCAGTGTGGTTGTGGATTGTGAGGTAGAGGCGATGCAGAGAGGGTTGGTTGTCGGATCATGCTTATAAAGTGCAGGTGTAGTGGTTGGAAAGGGCCTTGGCAGTGCATCCTCCGCTAACCTCTGGCAATGGAAAAAATGGTTGGCTAAGCTTTTTTTTTTAGATTTATTTTTATACATTTCTGCTCCTAAATAGTTTCTCCAGAGTAAATTGTAGAATAAGATGTATCAGAGTGAGAATTGTATGTTAGAGAACACGGTTGGATGAGTGCAATCGGAGTGAGGGAGAGGGGTGAGGGAGTGGGGATGGCAATGAGGGTGCCCCAAGGAGTAAGGGTGTGTGGGAGGGTAAGGATGGAGGTGGTGAGGGAGGAGGGAGGTGGTGCCGTGTACATCTGCTCGACCCCACATGGGCAGCCGGCAAGCACCAGACCGCCTCACCGCATGACGTCATTCTAACCCTTATACTGCTTGCTGCCTCCCACCACCACACCCCACCACCACCACCACCAACCAACACCAACCACCAACACCAACACCACCGTCACAGATACCACCAACACAAATGCCATCAACACCACAAACTACCCCGCCAAACCAAACACTTGCGGTCACCACCACTATCATTACAAGACCAGAGAAACATGCAGGTCCTAAAGACTCCTCCAGTTTAGTCCATTTATGATATAACAAAGTATTTCTTTTAATATGCCACTTGGCCCATTTTGTTCCACTCTCCTTCAGTTTATTGCCAACCCAATGCTTTCACTAAGCCATTCTAAATCTGAAATCTGTTAAGTTTGAATAAATCATTGCGAGTTCTATCTTCTTAGATATTTCCAACAAGATAATTATATTTTTCTATACATTCCCGTCTTGGATGAAATTAGACACATGTGCCATCATCTGGGTATCTTTATTGTAGGACGTTTCGCCATCAGTGGCTTTAATCAATACAATTCAGGAACATAACTTGAGACCAGTAGAACTATATACAGAAGATGAGGTAATCACGCGACTTCGACAACTAACTACTACACTAACCCATTCTCTTTGGGCAAGGTCCTCTTCCACTGGGGAATCCGCCTACCAGTGACTATGCCCCTGTCTGCTACACGTCCACATTTCCACCTGACGTTAGTACATAAGCGCCAGGTCTTGCTTCTGCTACAGAATCTCCACGACTACGGTGCTCTTCGCACCTACTCCAAGGTTTGAGGGATGAATTACCTCATCTTCTGTTTTATGTTCTACTGTCTTTCAAGTTATGTCCTGGAATTTGTATTTGATAATGCCACTGGATGGCGAAACGTCTACAATAAAGATACCCAGATGTGCACATTGTCTTAATTTCATCTAGTCGGTATTGTATACCATTCTTGTACAACAATTCTCCGTCTTCCCTTGTAAACAAAAATAGATTTCCCATTGTTCTACGTCTTTGTAGAAAGTGTTGAATCAGAGTTTAAGAATTAGACCACAATGTGCCAACATCTGGGTATCTTAATTTGCAGAGTTTCTTCATACAATACAACACAAGGGACATAGATCAGTGTTGTTAATGTCTTCTTAAGAAGCTGTGCACATTGAAAGCTATTAAAATACCGGACAATATGAAAGTAAAGACAATAGTGCAACATCTGGATATCTTTATTGTAGACGTTTCGCCATCCAGTGGCTTTATCATTACAAATTCTAGGATACATATTGGAAGACTGTAGAAACTATATACAAAAAGATGAGGTAATCAGTCCTCTCAGCCTTGCAGTTAGTGTTCACTGCATCGTGGATGGAGGAGAATCTGGAGCAAAGGCAAGAAGACTGACGGTTATATAGGCGTCAGTGGATAAGGACATGCAGCCAGAGAGGGCATAGTCCTGGAAAGGCGGGATTCCCCAGTGGAAGTAGGTCCCTTCCCAAAGAGACACTTGTTCAGACACTGCAACATCATGGAATCTTGTTATGAGGACATCTACAAGAACCTTCTTCAAGGCTGCTGCCAACTAACCCATCTCTTTGGGAAGGACTACTTCTGCTTGGGGAATCCCGCCCTCAGTGACTATATGCCCTCGTCTGCCTGCAATGTCACTTATCCACTGACGCCTATATAACCGACCGTCTTCTTGCCTGTGCTTCCAGATTCTCCTCCAAACCCGATGCTGTACCACTAACTCCAAGGCTGAGGGATGATTACCTCATCTTTTGTATATAGTTTACAGTCTTCCCATTTATGTCCTAGAATTTTATATTGATTTAACGCCACTGGGTGGCGAAACTTTTACAATTAAAGTATCCAGATGTTGCACAGGTGTCTTTACTTTCATAAGAAAGGGTAAGATGCAGAGGTTAAACACAGGACATCGTCTGTTCGTTCTCCGGTTCTGTCTCGTCATTCCCAATGCATGTCCCCAATTACTTGAAGTTGATTTTAACCAATTTTCCGGATGGTTGTTTAG
The DNA here is from genome assembly GCF_026875155.1 of Cherax quadricarinatus. Lineage (NCBI taxonomy): Eukaryota > Metazoa > Arthropoda > Malacostraca > Decapoda > Parastacidae > Cherax > Cherax quadricarinatus. The sequence continues at coordinate 47,202,448 of NC_069422.1, forward strand.
TTTAGGCAGCTGTTACGATTGTTAAAACTTAGAACGCCGTACATAGCTCAGATTTAAATAAAATTTTAACATAAAGACGATTAGAAACTTTTACAGCATGATAGAAACTGAGACAGTATTGTTGGGTGGTGTTCGGTCACGTGTTGTGTGGATGGTGGTGTCGGTCAGTGGTTGTTGTGATGTTGGTGTCGGTCCAGCGTTGTGGGTGGTGGTAGGTGGTCAGTGTTGTGTGATGGTGGTGCCCTCGAGTCAGCGTCTGTGTGGTGGGTGGTTGGTGCAGTCAATGTTTGTGCGGTGCTGGTGGGTCAAATATTGAGTGGTGGTGGTGGTGGTCAGTGTTGCGTAGTGGGTGAGGGTGGTCAGTGCTGCGTGAAGGTATGTGTTGATGGTCAGTGATGTGTGAAGGTCGGTGGTAGTGGTCAGTGTTTTTGTGATTGGTGGTTGTCAAAAGTAGGTGGGCAGGTTCCTAGCTTCGAACTATAGACCAATAAACCTAACCTCCATAGTAGGGAAAATTTATGGAATCAATAATTGCCGAGGAAGTTCGTAGCCACCTTGAAAAAGCATAAATTAATCAAATCGAATCTCAGCATGAGTTTTACAAGTGGGGCGATCTTGCCTTACGAATTTATTAACTTTTTTTACTAAGTGTATTTGACGGGGGGGTTGATCATGGTAATGTCTAATGTTCTTATGGCGTCAGTTGTTGGGCCCCGGGTGGCAATAAATGCCCCCCCCCTTATAAATATACGACACAATGGAAATATAAACACTATGCAGGATAATGTGATGCTTTATTGACTAACGTTTCGCCACCACAGTGGCTTGAAAAAGCCACTGTGTGGCGCGAAACGTATAAGTCAATAAAGGATCACATTATACTGCATATGTGTTCATATGTACACAGTGTTGGCCCCCTGTTGTTCACAATTCTACATAAACGGACAATTAATGATGGGCATAAAGAGACGACATAAGCAAGTTTGCCGATGACAACCAAAATAGGCTGTCGAATTCATTCTGAGAGGGGACATTTAGAGCACTTCAGGAAGATTTGAAAAATTTTAGTAAGATCATCTAAATGGTATAAAATACCGACGGTTGTTAGGTAAGACACATTGCACCAACAGTTAGGTTTCATTTATTTTTACTGTGTAGGCGAAACGAGTTTCGAAATAAAGATACTCCTAACTGTTGCATATGTCTGTCTTACCTAACAAGATTTCAATTAGACTGATGCAGTCGGCCGGAGAAGTGGCCCAGAGATGCAGTTTAACTATAGAGAAATGCAAAGTTCTAATGTGGACAGGAAAATAAACCATGCCACATCATAAACTAAATTAATGTAGATCTTAATATTACGTATTCGCGAAAAAATTTTGTAGAGTTCCTGGTTCAGCAGTAAGTAATCTGAAACCAAGACAACAGTGCATAAGTGTTCGCTATAAAGCTACAGATTTCCTTGGCTTCATATCAAAAGATAAATGATAGACGAACTCAGGTTGTCTTCGCAAACCTATGAGGATAGGACATGAGGGCCCTGAATCTGCACTCTCTAGAAAGGCGCTCTTTGAATTAGGGGGGTATGATTGAGGTGTATAAATGGAAGACAAGAATAAATAAAACGGGGGTGTAATTAGCGTGCTGAATAAATATCTAGCCTTGACAGGACTCACGCACTGGTATTAAACTTGGAAAAAATTCAGAATCTCAGGAAGGATATAGGAAAGCACTGGTTTGGTAATAGAGTTGTGGATGAGTGAGTGGCAACTAACTCCCGAGTACAGTTATAGAGGCTGAAACCTTTCCTATAGTTTTTAAAAATTAGGTTAGATAAAGACATGAGTGGGTGTGGGGGGTGCCCGCCTGATGAGTTGGACCTGACTAGCTTGTGCTCCTGGGTTCAGTTGCCGTCGTTCCCTTCCTTAAGTGAATGTGACCTGACCTGACTGGATTGGGGCACATTAACTTTAGAAGGTAGGGAGATTAGACCTGACCTTCGCATGGGCAGAGTAGGCTGCTGCAGCGTCTCTTCTTTCTTATGTTTTATGTCAGTGTTGAGTGGTGGGTAGGTGGTGGTGGTACGTGATCTGTGATGGTTGGTGGTGGTTATCGGTGGTGGTTGACAGTGTTGTGTGCATGGATCGGTTGGGTGGTACAGTGCTGCTGTGGTGGTTGTGGTGATGTGGTCAGTATTGTGTGGTGGTGGTGCCGGTGGTTCACTAAGTGCTGGCGTGGTGGTGGTCAGGGTTTGTGACTTGTTCGAGTGGTGGTCAGTGTTGTGTGGTCGGTGGGTGCGTCAGCGTTGGGTTGTAGGTGGTGGTAAGTGCTGTGTTTGTCGGTGGTGGTCAGTGGTTGTGTCGGCTGGTGGTCGGTTGTTCAGGTTGTGTGATTGGTGGTCAAGTGTTGTGGTGGTGGTGGTGGTAGGTCAGGGTTGTGTGATGGCTGGTCAGTGTTGTGTTGTGGTGCAGTCGGTCAATGTTGTCCGTTGGGGGGTTTGTCGGTCGGTCAGTCGTTGTTTGGAACCGGTGGTAGGGTTGCGTGGTCATTTGTTGTGTGATGCGGGGTCGGTGTGTGTGGTGGTGGTGGTCAGAGTTGTGTGATGCGTTGGTAATTGTTCGCTGTGAGTGGTGGTGGTTCAGTGTTGGTGTGAATGTGGATGGTCGGTGGTGGTCAGTCGTTGTTTGGTAGTGGTGGCTTTCCAGTGTTGTGTTGATGGTGGTGGTGGTTACGTGTTGCTGTATGGTTGTGGTGAGGTCTCTAGTGTTGTAGTGTTATTGGGGGGTGGATGTGGGTTCACTGGGCTGCTCTCTGGAGAGTCTGTGGTAGGTCGGAATGGTGGCTTCGCGTGGACTGGCGGGGACAGTGTTTGGGTGTGATGGATGGTCAGTCATTGTATTGCTGTGGTGATGTGGTTGGGTTCAGAGTGTTGCTGTTGGTGGGGTAATGTTTCTCCGATGTTGTGTGATGTGTTGGTCAGTGTTGAGGGTTGGTGGTGGGAGAGGGTCCAGTGTGTGTGTTGTTGTGGTCGGTCAGTGTTGTCGTGGTGTGTGTGAGTGGTTGGTCAGTGTTTGTGGGGTGGTTGTCTTGGGGGTGATGTCGCGGATGTGTTGTGTGATGTGGTTCAGTGTTGTGTTGTTGGGTGGTGGTCACGAGTGTTGTGTTGTTGTGGTGTAACAGGTGTTTGGATCTCGAGTGTTGGTTGGTGGTGGACCTGGTGCCCCGTGGTGCTCAGTGTCTGTGATAGATCGTCAGGTGAGGCGTGGTCTAGTGTTGTGTATTGTCGGTGGTGGGAGTCGTGTCGTCGATGGTGGTGCTCTCGGTGCGGGTCAGAGTGTATATGAGGTTGGCAGGGCTGCATGTCAGTGTTGTGTGGTGGTTGGTGGGCGGGTTGATCTTGAGGTGGTGGTCTTGATCATGATTCAGTGTTGCGTAGACGGTAGTGCGTAGGTCAGTGTCTGGTGTGGTTGTGGGTGGGATGGTGATCAGTGTTGTAATAGAGGTGGTGGGCTGGGTTATCAGCTGGGTGGCAATGAGTCGGGTTGTTTCGCTTGGGTTGGTGGTCGGTGGTCATGGCCAGCTGTTTTGTGGGCCTGGCTGCGTGACGGTGACGGTTCAGTGGTGGGCCGTGTTTTTGTTGGTGGTGCTCGTGGTGGGCGAGGTCCCCAGCGTCTGCTTGAGTGACTGGTGCGAGGTGGGTGGTGGGTTAGTGTGTGTGTTCGTGTGGGATTGTGGTGGTCAATGTTGTGTGGTGGTGTTGGCAGTGTTGTGTGGTTTTGATGATTGTCAGTGTCTGTGTGGTGAGTGGTCGTGTTCCTGGTGTACCGTTGTGTTCGCCAGGGGGTTGTGGGGGTGGAGGGTGGTGTGTGGTCGTGGTGAGTGGTCGTTTGTGTGGTGATCACAGGGATCGGTCCGGGTGGTGATTGTTGTTGTGGTGGTGGTATGTCAGTGGTGTATGGTGGCACGTGGTTCAGAGTTGTGGAGTGAGGCGTATGGGGGTGGTGTGTGGTAATACCTGAGGGGTATAATATGTGAATAAACCTATGAGGAGAGGTTTTCTGGGGTTCAACGCCCCGTGGATCGGTCTCTGACCAAGGGCCCTCGCGGTGGATCACTAGTTTTTTTTTCCTAGATTTGGCATAGGAAAAGAAAGTTTTTTTGTTTTTCATTTTCATTTATGGTCAAATTCTTCCTTGTGGATTCTTGTCTCATGTACGATTCCTCTTTAGACAAAGGCTGGGATCCGTGTTGCCTAGGATTTCCTCCCAGCCGTCTTTCATCTAGGACATAGTTAATTGATCCCACTGTTGCTTTTGTTATTGATGTGAATTTGTTGGAAGGTCCTCGCAAGACTGATCACGGGTATGCTGGTCAGGGCTTTGCGCATACATATCTGTACTTCTATTTTGTTATGGAACTTAATAGTGTTATATTTCGTATGCAGAGTCTTAGATGCGTTAGTGTTGATGAGGGTTAAAGTGTTTTTTCAGTCTGATAGCTCCATTATTTGTGGCTTTTGGTTGAACTTTTTACAGAAATTTAATAGCTCACGTGTTTGTGAAATTTTCTCCGAGTGGTCAATTGTTGTGTGGGGTGTGGTGACAGTGGTCAGACTTGTGTGATGTGATATGAATGGGTTTGAAAAAACCGACTAGTTGAAGATTGAGACACTTTGCAACATATGGGAATCTTTATTCGGGAAAACGGTTCGCCACACCGTGGACCTTCATCAGTCCGATACAAAACGTAGAAAGGGCGTGTAAAGGAGAGGAGGAGTTTGAGGTAATCAGTCCCTCGCTGGAGTCGATGTGTTCAGTCCATCAATCATTGTAGAAATGTCAGCATCGGGCGTCTAGGGACGTGATTATATTACTTGATGGACTGTGAAACAACAATCGACTCCTGGCTGGAGGGATGATTACCCCTCAAACTCCGCCTCTCTTACGCCTTCTACTTTGTATCGGATGTGATCCAGGCCACTGTGTGTCGACGGTTCTCTGAATAAATGATTTGCCATTTCGCCATTACGTTACATAAGTGTCTCAATCCTTCAGACTTGTGTGATAGATGGTGGTGGTTCTTGGTGCACTGGATTATGTGGATGGTGATCAGTGCGTGTTTTGGTGGGTGGGTTGATCAAGGGTGTTAATGTGGTGGTTGTGTTGGTGGTCAGTGCTGTGTTACAGTTTTAGATGGTCACTGTTGTGTCATGGCCCAAGTAGTTGAGTCAAATTCTTTTTTTTGGCGGTGATGGACGGACAGTGTTTGTGGTGGTTGTGTTCAGTGTTGTGGTGATTAGTTGATTGTGGTGTGTCAGTCACGGAGTAACTTTCCTTAGCCAAAGTGATGTACTTCAAGTAAAGTAAATGAAGAGGGAACTCGACTGCGTTGATGTTTTGTCCAGTATGGGGGTACCATTTGGCGCCCGGCGCATTATCTAAAGTTGAGTCCTTACCCAGTTGACGGAGAGTTGTAACAGAATCCGTAAGGACGCCTCATTGGTAATTATCTCATGTATGCTTATCTTTACAGGATGCGAAGCTATTATCCAACGATGAGCTCACCTACAAGTCCTCTACCACCTTCTGTCCCTTTTGTGTGTGACTCAGAAACAGTGAGAGCTGCTACGTTACCTGTCTTCAGGAAGTTTGAAAGACAAAGGAAGCTGGTCTGTATAATGTATGAAGGGGCACTTTGAGAGCAAGGAGACAAGTCTTTATTTGGCAACATTTGATATGGAGACAAGATTGATCATGTTGTTTTTGTATCACCACACTGTTTGCCGTTGGACCGTGAACAAGAGTAACGGCTGAAGGACAAGACCTGACCATAAATCTCGCTTATATCGATATATATCAAGCGGCTTATGAGCTTTAGTGTGATCACGTATGCAGTGTTTTGTGCTTTGTTTTCAGGTATTTACTGCCTTTTCTTGCCAGCACAGAGCTTTGGTTGAGAAGGTGTAAGGAAGAAGGATGGGTAAGGATAGAATTTTGAAAAAGGGTGGGAGGGGGGAGAGAGGGTAGGATATAAAAAGGTAACGTGGCCCACAACATTTGGTGTAATTTAAAAAGTGTCGTGAAATGATAAGATATTCTTTAAGGGTGTATAAGACTAACCATCAGAGTCACACAGATATAACAGAATAGATAAGTTACAAGAATCTGAATTAGGTAGTATTATACAGTTGGCAATTGCTTTTTTTTTTTTTTTTTTTTTTCTTTTTTTTTTTTTTTGCGATTGCACCAACGGATATTTATCGCAATGAAGGCAATAACTTTTCTGGCCAGTTTATAGAATTCGTGACAATGGCTTCTTACAGGTGGTGTCCAGCCATAGTAAATGCATAATTTTTTACATTACCATTGTAATATAAGATAGGTATTTACTATCATTTCTAAATATTTTTTTCGGTTATTAATTTATTAGGGCCCGTGGTTGGTTAATTTTCCTGAATTAGGGCCTTACACATTATCCACAGTAAACTACACATGCCACTTTTTATAGCCCCTCAGCCCCCCCATAAAACTATTAAAAACTATTTATTATTCGGTTTAGAGTCATTAATATCTATCGATAATAATGTATCTACAGGATAAAATTTATCTTTCTGATTAAGTGCTGATACTTGTTTTATTAATCTGTCTATAATAATTCATTATACATTACATGATTCATTATGCATCTAAAAATTATTCATTATACATCTATGATGATTCTTAGACATCTTGCGATGCTCACTATATATCTACAATGATTCATTACGCATCTACAATAAATCAGTCTCTTAGTGTCTTTCTCTGTCATAGACTTTAATGATGCCCAACATCACAACATCACATCATAAGTGTCCGCTGCTTCACATACCTTTGTGGAAAGTGCATGTAAATTTTGTTAGGCTAATATCAACCCTCTGTGAAGACGTGTGAGATTCATTGATCATGTTCATGAAAGTCGTCTTTAAGTTTACTTTAGTTATTTATAATTCCATTAGTTTAACTTCACTATCAAGGTAATCTGAACTGGGCGGTAATTCAGTGATGACTCCCTATCTCGAATCTTGTAAACAGGAATCGCCAATGATATTGATTCATTAAAAATTAGTGCGCACGTTTATATAGATCATATATAGTTTATCGTGGCCCAGGGATGCATAACTTGCGATCACACAAACACTAACACCTCCACCACACGCACAGCACATGACCCGCCACCAGCACCACCAAACGACACTGACGTCACCACGACCACCAAAAACACTGGCCATCACCACCCACCAACAAACAACACTGACCGCCACACTCTCCTTAATACACTGTCACCATCACCACAAACCACACACACTGTCCACCACTACCTCTACGCAACACTGATCATGATCACCACCACCTCAAGGACAACACTGCCACACCACGCCAAACAACCCAAACTGACCACCTCAGCACCACACACGACATGACTCCCACCACCTCCATTACCACAACACTAACCACCACCTCCCATCACAAACACTGACACACCACCACACAACCTGACCATCACAACAACACAACACTGACCTCCACCACACACACACAACTGACCACCATCACACAACCTGACCACCACCACCCATCACAACACTGACCACCACCACCACCACACAACTCAGACACCACAACAAACACAACACTGACCACCACCACAACACAACACTGACCACCATCTCACAACACTGACTACCATCAAACATGACCATCACCACAAGACAATACTGACCACCATCACACAACACTGACTACACAAATCATGAGAGCAGTGACCCACCACCCCCACATAAACACAGACCCTCACTCACAAACCAATACACAACACAACTCCACCACCACCATCACACAACACTGAAAACCACCACTTACCAAAACTACACTGACCAACCACCACCATCACACATACACTGACCACCACCCCACACAAACAATTGACCACATTCCACTCAACAATGACACCACCACCACACAACACTGACAACCATCACCAACCAGATATGACCAACACACCACTTCCAAACAACACTGACCACACTAAACAACACAACATTGTCCACACCTCAACACAACACTGGCACCACCATCACACAAACGCCTGACCTCCACCACCACCACACAACACTGACAACCATCACACATACCCTGACCACAGACCTCCACACACAACACTGACCCACACAACACAGCTCTTACCACCACCTCAACACAACGCTTGACCACACCACCACACAACATGACCAACCACCACAACAACAACACTGATTACCAGCCACGCAAACACTGACCACCACCACACCACACAATACTGACCACCACCACAACCCACCCACACAGCACTGACCACCACACCATCACACAACCACTGTCTACCACCACCCATAACCACCTCCAGACACATGAATCACTACCACCACCCACCCCCACACACAACAACTGACATAAGACTAGAAAGAAGAGACGCTGCAGCAGGACCTACTGCCCATGCGAGGCAGGTCTTAAGTCTCCTACCTTCTAAGTTAATGCCCAACCTAGTCAGTCAGCCGTCACATTCACTTAAGAAGGAACACGGCAACTGACCTCAGGAGCACAAGCTAGTCAGGTCAACTCAACCCACCCAACACCCACTCATGTATTTATCTAACCTATTTTAAAACAATAGAAGTTTCAGCCTCTATAACTGTTACTCGGGAGTTTGTTCCACTCACTCCAACACTCTATTACCAAACCATGTGATTTTCCTTTTCCTTCCTGAAATTGAATTTTTCAAAGTTTATACTCCCAGTGCTGTGGAGTCCTGTCAAGGCTAGATATTTTCAGCACGCTATTACACCCACTTTATTTATTCTGTCTTCCATTTATACAACCTCAATCATATCCCCCCTAATTCTACGCTTTCTAGAGAAGTGCAGATTCAGGGCCCTCAGTCTTATCCTCATAGGGTTGGAGAACAACCCTAGGACTTCTTCATTTATGCTTCTCTTGATATGAAGCAAGGAATTCTGTTGAGCTTTATTGCGAAATCACATATGCACTGTTGTCTGGTTTCAGTTACTGCTAACCAGAACTCCTACAATTTTTTTTCGCAACTCCGTAATATTAAGATCTACATTATTTAGTTTATCTGTAGCATGGTTATTTTCCTGTCAACATTTAGAACTTTGCATTTTCTCTATATTAAACTGCATCTGTCTACTTCTCGGCACTGCATCAGACTATTGAAATTCTTGTTAGGTAAGACCACATATGCAACAGTTAGGTATCTTATTTCGAACGTTTCGCCTTACACAGTAAAGAAATAAATGATACCTAAACTGCTTGCATATGTGTCATACCTAACAACCTGTCGGTATTTTTATACCATTTTTTATGTTCTATTCAACATCTTTCACTGGAGTGCTCTAATGTCCATCGTCTGGAATGAATTCGACAGCTATTTTGGTGTCTCGCGCCAAACTTGTTTATGTCGCTCTTATTATGCCCCCATATGTCGTTTATGTAGATTGTGAACAACAGGGGGCCCACACACAAATGTGGAAATATGAAACACATATGCAGTATTAATGTGATCCTTTATGACTAGTTTCGCCCACACAGTGGGCTTTTTCAAGCCCACTGGGTGGGCGAAACGTAGTCACATAAAAGGATCACATTATTACTGCCATATGTGTTTATATTTTCATTTTGTCGGTATTTCTACCAATTATTTCCTCCGGGCCCTACACTGACCATAGGAACATTAGATCATTACCATGGATCTACCCCCTCAAATACCTTAGTAAAAAAAGTTAATAAATTCCGTAGGCAGAACGCCCTTTGTAAAACCGTGCTGAGATTCGTTGATTAATTTATGCTTTCAAGGTGGATACGAACTGCCTCGGCAATTATGATTCCTATAAATTTTCCTATATGGAGGTAGGTTATTGGTCTTAGAAAAATTATTTTTTTTATTCGAAGTGAGGAACCTGCCACCTACTTGGACGACCACCATCACAAAACCACTGACCACTACCACCTCTGCACAACATCACTGGCATCAACACTACCTTCACCGTGCACTGCCACCCTAACCACTACGCAACACTGGACCACCACCACCTCCACTCAAATATTGACCACCAGCACCGCAAACACTTGACCCACCACCACCACCACACAACGCTGACCGACACCCATCACACAAACACTGACCACCACCACACCACACAACGCTGACCGACACACCAACACCACAACATGACGACTCCACATCACACAAACCATGACCCCCACCACCCCACCAAACAAATGTCTCAGTTATATTCGGGCTGTAAAAGTTTCTATCGTCCTTTAAGTTATTAATTTATTTAATTTGACTATGTAACGGCGATCTAAGTTTACAATCGTACGCTGACTAAATAACAACCTATCCGGAAATTGGTTAAATTCAACCTTCAAGAAATGACATGCATTGGAATGACAGACTGAACGGAGAACGTACAGACGATGTCTGAGTTTAACTCTGCATCTTTAGCCTTTCATATGAAAGTAAAGACACATGTGCAACATCTGGTATCTTTATTGTGACGTTTCGCCACCCAGTGGCGTTATCAATATGTAAATTCTAGGAATAATTGAAGGACTGTAGAACTATATACAAAAAGATGAGGTAATCAGTCCCTCAGCTTGGAGTTAGTGTTCACAGCATCGTGGTGGAGGAGAATCTGGGAGCAAAGGCAAGAAGACTGGCGGTTCATAGGCGTCAGTGGCTAAGGACTGCAGCAGACGGGGCTTTAGTCACTGGAAGGCGGGATTCCAGCAGGAAGTAGGTCCTTCCAAAGAGATGGGTTAGTTGCAGCAGCTTGAAGAAGGTCTTGTAGATGTCCTCTGAACCAAGATTCCATGATGTTGCAGTGTCTGACAAGTTGTCTCTTTGGGAAAGGACATACTTCCACTGGGGATCCCGCTCCAGTGGACTATGCCCTCGTCTGCTGCATGTTCCTTTCCACTGACGCCTATATAAAACCGTAGTCTTTGCCTTTGGACTCCGGATTCTCCTCCACCACGATGCTGTGACACTAACTCACGGCTGAGGGGGGATGATTACCTCCATCTTTTTGTATATAGTTCTACAGTCTTCCAATTATGTCCTAGAATTTGTATTGATAAAGCCACTGGTATGGCGAAACGTTACAATAAAGATATCAGGATGTTGCACATGTGTCTTTACTTTTCATATTTTCGCCCCCCCCCCCCCCCCCCCCCCCCCCCCCCCCCCCCCCCCCCCCCCCCCCCCCCCCCCCCCCCCCCCCCCCCCCCCCCCCCCCCCCCCCCCCCGTATTTTATACCTTTCATTGCACAGCTTTCTTATGAAGACATTAACAAACACTGATTCTATGTTCCTAGTGTTGTATTGATGAAGAAAGGTCTGCAAAATAAAGATACCAGATGTTGCACATGTGTCTAATTCTTTAACGCTGATTTCTACACTTTCTTCAAAGACGTAGAACAATGGGAAATCTAATTTTTGTTTACAAGTGGAAGGACGGGGAATGTTGTACAAGATGGTATTCAATCAGAAAGATGAAATTAAGACACATGTGCAACCATCTGGGTATCTTCTTTATTGTAGACGTTTCGCCATCCAAAAAACCCCCACCCTGGCTTTATCATACCAAATTCCTGAAATACTTGAAGGACAGTAGAACTATATACAGAAGATGAGGTAATCAGTCCCTCAACTTGGGAGTAGGTGCGAAGAGCACGTGTCGTGGACGATTCTGTAGCAGAAGCAAGGAGCCTGGCGCTTATGTACTACGTCAGTGGGAAATTGACGTGTAGCAGACGAGGGCATAGTCACTGTAGGCGGGATTCCCCAGTGGAAGTAGGTCCTTCCCAAAGAGATGGGTTGTGTAGTAGTAGTGTCGAAGTCGTGATTAACCTATTCTTCTGTATATAGTTCTACTGTCTTCAAGTTATGGTCTGGAATTTGTATTGATAAAGCCACTGGATGGCGAAACGTTACAATAAAGATACCCAGATGGTTGCACATGTGTCTTAATTTCATCAAGACGGGAATGTATAGAAAATATTATTATCTTGTTTGGAAATATCTAAGAAGATAGAACTCGCAATGGATTTATTCAAATTAACTGATTCAGATTTTGAATGGCTTAGTGAAGCATTGTGTTTGGCAATAACTGAAGGAGAGTGGAACAAAAATGCCAAGTGGCATTATTAAAGAAATTACTTTGTTTATAACCATAATTGGCTTAAACTGAGTGAGTATTTGGACACTGCAGTGATTCTCTGGTCTTGTAATGATAGTGGGTGGTGACGCAAGTGTTGGTTGGCGGGGTAGTTGTGGTGTTGATGGCATTTGTGTTGGTGGTATCGGTTGACGGAGGTGTGGTGTTGGTGGTGGTGTTGGTGGTGGGTGGTGGTGGTGGTGGGTGGTGGTGGTGGGGAGGCAGAAGCAGTATAAGGGTTAGAATGGGGGGGGGGGGAACCCGGTTTTTCATTGCGGGTGAGGCGATTTGAATGAACTTTAAAAAGGGATAAAAAAAGACAGTTTTTTAGTAAACACATATGCAACAGTTAGGTATCTTATTTCTTTACTGTGTAGGCGAAACGTTCGAATAAAGTTGTCTAACTGTTGCATATGTGTCTTACCTAACAAGATTTGAATAGACTGATGCAGTGGCCGGAGAAGTGGCAGATGCAGTTTAATATAGAGAAATGCAAAGTTCTAAATGTTGGACAGGAAAATAACCATGCCACATATAAACTAAATAATGTAGATCTTAATATTACGGATTGCGAAAAAATTTGTAGGAGTTCTGGTTAGCAGTAATCTGAAACCAAGACAACAGTGCATAAGTGTTCGCAATAAAGCTAACAGAATCCTTGGCTTCATATCAAGAAGCATAAATGATAGAAGTCCTCAGGTTGTTCTTCAACCCTATGAGGATAGACTGAGGGCCCTGAATCTGCACTCTCTAGAAAGGCGTAGAATTAGGGGGGATATGATTGAGGTGTATAAATGGAAGACAGGAATAAATAAAGGGGGTGTAAATAGCGTGCTGAAAATATCTAGCCTTGACAGGACTCACAGCACTGGTATAAACTTGGAAAAATTCAGATTCAGGAAGGATATAGGAAAGCACTGGTTTGGTAATAGAGTTGTGGATGAGTGGAACAAACCCCTGAGTACAGTTATAGAGGCTGAAACTTTGTATAGTTTTAAAAATAGGTTAGATAAATACATGAGTGGGTGTGGGTGGGTGTGAGTTGGACCTGACTAGCTTGTGCTCCTGGGTCAGTTGCCGTGTTCCTTCCTTAAGTGAATGTGACCTGACCTGACTAGGTTGGGGCATTAACTTTAGAAGGTAGGAGACTTAGACCTGCCTCGCATGGGCCAGTAGGCCTGCTGCAGCGTCTCTTCTTTCTTATGTTCTTATGTCAGTGTTGTGTGGTGGGGGTGGTGGTGGTAGTGATCAGTGTTGTCTGGTGGTGGTTATGGTGGTGGTAGACAGTGTTGTGTGATGGTGGTGGTGGTCAGTGCTGTGTGGTGGTTGTGGTGGTGGTCAGTATTGTGTGGTGGTGGTGGTGGTGGTGGTGGTGGTGGTGGTGGTGGTGGTCAGTGTTTGCGTGGTGGTGGTCAGTGTTGTGTTGTGGTGGTGGTCAGTGTGTGTGGTGGTGGTGGTCAGCGTTGTGTTGTGTGGTGTGGTAAGTGCTGTGTTGTGGTGGTGGTCAGTGTTGTGTGGTGGTGGTGGTGGTCAGGGTTGTGTGATGGTGGTCAGTGTTGTGTGTGGTGGTGGTCAATGTTGTGTTGTTGTGGTGGTCAGTGTTGTGTAGTGGTGGTGGTCAGTGTTGTTTGTGGTGGTGGTCAGTGTTGTTTGGAGGTGGTGGTGGTGGTCATTGTTGTGTGATGGTGGTCAGTTGTTGTGTGGTGGTGGTGGTCAGTGTTGTGTGATGGTGGTCATTGTTGTGTGGTTGGTGGTGGTCAGTGTTGTGTGATGGTGGTGGTGGTTAGTGTTGTGTATTGGTGGTGGTGGTCTGTGTTGTGTGGGGGTGGTGGTCACTGCTCTCTGGAGTTGTGGTAGTCAGTGTTGTGTGATGGTGGTCAGTATTGTCTTGTGGTGATGGTCAGTGTTGTGTGGTAGTCAGTGTTGTGTGATGGTGGTCAGTGTTGTGTTGTGGTGGTGGTCAGTGTTGTGTTGTTGTGGTGGTCAGTGTTGTGTGGTGGTGGTGGTCAGTGTTGTGTGGTGGTGGTGGTCAGTGTTGTGTGATGGTGGTCAGTGTTGTGTTGTGGTGGTGGTCAGTGTTGTGTTGTTGTGATGGTCAGTGTTGTGTGGTGGTGGTGGTCAGTGTTGTGTGATGGTGGTGGTGGTTAGTGTTGTGTATTGGTGGTGGTGGGAGTCAGTGTCGTGTGTGGTGCTGGTGGGGTCAGTGTTGTGTGTGGTGGTGGGCAGTGTTGTCTTGAGGTGGTGGTGATCATGATCAGTGTTGCGTAGAGGTAGTGGTGGTCAGTGTTGTGTGGTTGTGGTGATGGTGATCAGTGTTGTGTAGAGGTGGTGGCGGTCAGTGTTGTTTGTTGGTGGTGGTGATGGCCAGTGTTTTGTGGTCGTGGTGACGATCAGTGTCGTTTGGTGGTGCTGGTGGCGGTCAGTGCTGTGCGGTGGTGGTGGTTAGTGTTGTGTGATTGTGGTGGTCAATGTTGTGTGGTGGTGTTGGTCAGTGTTTGTGTGGTTTTGATGATTGTCATGTTGTACCGTGTGTTCGCCAGTGTTTGTGGTGTGGTCGTGGTGATGGTCGTTGTTGTGTGGTGGATGGTGGTGATTGTTGTGTGGTGGTGGTAGTCAGTGGTGTATGGTGGCAGTGGTCAGAGTTGTGTAGTGGTGGTGGTGGTATACCTGAGGTATATACCTGGAGTTGGTTTCTGGGGTCAACGCCCCCGTGGCTCGGTCCCTGACCAGGCCTCGCGGTGGATCACTTGTTTTTTTTTCCCTAGATTTGGCATAGGAAAAGAAGTATTTTGGTTTTCATTTTCATTTATGGCTCAAAATTCTTCCTGGGATTCTTGTCTCATGTACGATTCTCTTTAGACAAAGGCTGGGATCCGTGTTGCCTACCTGGAGTTTACCTGGAGAGAGTTCCGGGGGTCAACGCCCCCGCGGCCCGGTCTGTGACCAGGCCTCCTAGGATATCCTCCCAGCGTCTTTCATCTAGGACATAGTTAATTTGATCCCACTGTATGCTTTTGTTATTGAAGTTGAATTTGGTGAAGGATCCTCGCAACTGATCACGGTATGCTGGTCAGGAGCTTTGCGCATACATATTTGTACTTCTATTTTGTTATGAACTTAATAGTGTTATATTTCGTATCAGATCATTATTGTTAGTGAAGATGAGGTAAAGTGTATTTTCCAGTCTTGATAGCTCCATTATTTGCTGGCTTATGGTGAACTGGTTACAGAATTTAATAGCTCACGTGTTTGTGAATTTTCAATCCGAGTGGTCAATGTTGTGGGTGTGTGGTGACAGTGGGTCAGACTTGTGTGATGTGATGAATGGTTTGAAAAACCGACAAGTTGAAGATTGAGACACTTATGCAACATATGGAATCTTTATTCAGAAACGGTTCGCCACACAGTGGCTTCATCAGTCCGATACAAAGTAGAAAGGCGTAAGGAAGGAGGAGTTTGAGGTAATCAGTCCCTCAGCCTGGAGTCGTGTGTTCAGTCATCAATCTTGTAGAAGTACAGCATAGGGCCGTAACGTGGCTTATATACTGATGGACTGAACACATCGATCCAGGCTGAGGACTGATTACCTCAAACTCCTCCTCTCCTTACGCCTTCTACTTTGTATCGGACTGATGAAGCCACTGTGTGGCGAACCGTTTCCTGAATAAAGATTCCCATTCCCATACGTTACATAAGTGTCTCAATCTTCAGACTTGTGTGATAGTGGTGGTGGTTCTTGGTCACTGTTATGTGGTGGTGATCAGTGCTGTTTGGTGGTGTTGATCAGTGTTATGTGGTGGTTGTGGTGGTGGTCAGTGGTGTGTTACAGTTTTAGATGTCACTGTTGTGTAATGGCAGTAGTGATCAATTTTTTTTTTGGCGGTGATGACGGTCAGTGTTGTGGTGGTTGTGTTCAGTGTTCTGTGGTGATAGTGATTGCGGTGGTGTCAGTCACGCATGTAACTTTCCTAGCCAAAGTGATGTACTCAAGTAAATTAAGAGGAACGACTGCGTATTTTGCCCAGTATGGGGACCATTCTGCGCCGCATTATCTAAATGAGACCTTACCAGTGACGGAGAGTTGTAACATAATCCTAAGACCTCCATTGTTTATCATTATTGCTTATCTTTACAGGATACGAGCTATTATCCAACGTGAGCTCACCTACAAGTCCTACCACCTCTGTCCCTTTAGTGTGTGACTCAGAACAGGTGAGAGCTGCTACGTACCTGTCTTCAGGAAGGTTTGAAAGACAAAGATACTGATCAGTATAATTGTATGAAGACACTTAGAGCAGAGCAAGTCTTTATTTGGACAACATTTCGATTTGAGACAAACTTGCTATGTTGTTTTTGTATCACCACACCTGTTTGCCGTTGGGTGAACAAGAGTAACGGCTGAAGCCAGACCTGACCATAAATCTCGCTTATACGATATTATCCAAGCAGCTTATTAGCTTTAGTGTGATCACTTATGCAGTGTTGCCTTTGTTTCAGGTATTTACTTGTTTCTTGTCCAGACCAGAGCTTTGGTGAGATGGGTAAGGAAGAAGGATGGGTAAGGATAGAAATTTTGGAAAAGGGTGGGAGGGGGGAGAGAGGTAGGATATAAAAGGTAAGTGGCCCAACCACTTTGGTGTAATTTAAAAAGTGTACGTGAAATGATAAGATATTCTTTAAGGGGTATAATACTAACCCATCAGAGTCACACAGATATAACAGATATATAAGTACAAGACTCTGAATTGGTAGTAATTATACAAGTTGCAATTGCTTTTTTTTTTTTATTTATTTATTTTTTTTTTTGCGATTGCACAACGGATATTTATGCGACAATGAAGGCAATAATTTTCTGGCCAGTTTATAGAATTACGTGACAATGGCTTCTTACAGGTGGTGTCCAGCCATAGTAAATAGCATAATTTTTACATTAGATTGTTATATAAGATAGGTATTTACTATCATTTCTAAATATTTTTTCGGTTATATAATTTATTAGGGCCGTGGTTGGTTAATTTTTCCTGAATTAGGGTCTTACACTTATCCACAGTAAACTACACTTGCCACTTTTTACTAGCCCCTCAGCCCCCCAAAAATCTATTATCTATCGATTAGAGACATTATTATCTATCGATAATAATGTATCTAACCAGGAAAAAATTTATCTTTCTGTATTAAGTGCTGATACTTGTTTTTATCAATCTGTCTATAATAATTCATTATACATTACAATGATTCTTATGCATCTAAAATTATTATTATACATCTATGAGTTTCTTTGACATCGCGATGACTCATTTATATCTAAAATGATTCATTAGCATCTAAATAAATAGTTCTTGTGTCTTTCCTGTCAAGACTTTAATGATGCCCAACTCACACACAACTCATCTTGTCCGCTGTTCAAAAACCTTTGTGAAAGTCAGTAAATTTTTTTAGGCTATTCAACCCTCTGTAAAGCTTTGGGTTCATTGATATGTTCTAAAGTCGACTTTAAGTTACTTATGTTTTTAAAATTTCCCATTATTTAATCACTACAAGGTAATCGACTGGGCGGAAATTTAGTGTGAATCCCTATCTCAAATTTTTAAACAGGTTTATCGCAAGATTTTGTTCATTAAAAAAAAATTAGTGCACACTTTACATAGTTTATTATATAGTTTATGGGGCCCCGGGGGACGACTTGGTTTAATGCCTGCTCTTTGAGAGGTTTAAAGACCCAGTGCTAAAAAATGGATCAAAAAAAAAACCCATCTTACAAAGTTTAGCCATTAAACCCCAAGACTAGTAAAAAAAACCCCCCACCGTCTTTCCTGACTCCTTCACGTATTTAACAAAACTCCCACTTGTGAGCATAAAAAACCCCAAAGCCCGCTCCCCAATTACTCACTCCGTCTAACATGTTTCACCCACCGAACGTCCGGGCCCTTAACTTGAAAGTTTCTACCCTTTGGGGCCTGTTCCTCGGCCCCCTTTGTGTATCTATAGTTTTTGCGCTTCCGCCCAAGGTTTGATTGGGGTGCAAAATAAACTTAGCCACTTCGGGGGGCAAAAATCCGAAAAAAAATAAAAAAATATGATGCTTTCTTCACACCCTCCTAAAAATTCTTTGGTTTTCTTTCACTCTTTCAAATACAGATTTACACCTTATAATTATTTCTCTATCTGTTTTAATAACTAAAAACCCTCTCAACAATTTCTCTTCTGCTCCTGAATTAACTTTCCTTCCCATCTCTGAAATTTTTCACCGGTTTCTCTGTAATATTCACACTACACATTTATTCTCGGATAGAACATTTTCCCCGTTTATGCACAAACTGACATTCGTACCCGCTAGGGGGAAAATCAACCATATGAATCTTGCCATCCTTTTTTTACCAAACCCTTGATGAAAACCATCGTGTGTGCCATGCTGTTACACTTGCCATACCCCCCCCTATCCTTAATGTA
This sequence comes from Cherax quadricarinatus, assembly GCF_026875155.1. Classification (NCBI taxonomy): domain Eukaryota; kingdom Metazoa; phylum Arthropoda; class Malacostraca; order Decapoda; family Parastacidae; genus Cherax; species Cherax quadricarinatus. The sequence continues at coordinate 47,221,151 of NC_069422.1, forward strand.
CCGGCGCTTCCATCGTGGGCCACCTGTATGAAACTTCCCGGCACCTAATAATTTTTCCTCTGTGTATCCATGGGGCTATTAAACCCACCGTCATGGGGTCTCCACCAAGTCCCACCTTTTTCCCTGCCCCCCCACTGGGTTTTTGCCCCACCCTGAGTCCCACGTCCCCTGTTCTCCTTGTTCCCCTCTGGGGCTCATGGAGAGGCCCGGGCGGCGTCAGGGCACCCCCCTGGCTTCTTAAATGCGGAAAGGTTGCTGGATGTCCGCGGGGGCGCCCCCACCTCCCCATCCCCCCCCCTCCCCCAAAACCCTTTACCCTTTTTTAGCTTCACTCTCCCTTCCCCCCAAAAACCCCCCTTACAATCCCACCCCCCCCATCCCTTTCATCCCCGTCCCCCACCCCCCTTATTTTAATTTGAAAAATTCCCCCAAACCCTTCCCCAAATTTCCCCACATTTCCCCCCCATTCCCCCAAACTCCCCAAAATTTCCCCCTTTTAAATTTAAATTTAATTCCCTCAATTAAACTTTTAAAATTTTTCCCCCCCTTTAAAAAAAAAACCCCCCCCCTACAATTTTTAAAATTTAAAATCCCCAACCCCAAAAACCCAATTTCCCCCCGCTCTCCCCCACACTCCCCCGGTTATCCCCCCAAAAAAAACCCCCATTTCCCCCCAATCTTACATCTCCCCAATCTCCCAAATCCCCAAATCCCAAATTTTTCCCCCCCCTCCTCCCACCTTCCCCCCTTCCCCCAACCCCCTTAAAAATTTTCACCCCCCTTTCCTCCCCCCTTAAAACCCCTTAACCTTAAAAGGGGTTCCAAACTTCCCTCTAATTAAAAAATTTTAAATTCCCCCCTTTTAAAAATTTTAAAATTCCCCCCCCCTTTCCTTTTAAAATTCTCCCCCCCCCCCCCCCTTTTTTCCCCCCCCCTAAACCCCTAAATTCCCAAATTCCCCAAAAACCCCCCCCCCCGAAAAATTTCCCCCCGTTTAACCTTCAAAATTTAAAACCCCCTTTAACCTTTTCCCAACCCCCCAATCTCCCCCCCCAAAAACCCCTTTCCCCCCAAATCCCAAATTTTCCTTCACCTCTCCCCCCACCTCCCTCACACTTTTCCCCACACTCTCCCCCACACTTCCCTAAAACTTTCCCTCACCCTCCCTCACACTCTTTCCCACACTCTCCCTCACTTTTTCCTCACACTCTCCCTCCCCTCTCCCTCACCCTTAACACCCTTTTAACTCTCCTTTATCTCCCCCACACTCTCCCTAACCTTCCAAACCCAAACTTCCCCACACTCCTCACATCCCCCCCACAAATTCCCCACGCTTCCCCAACATTCCTCACCTCTCCTTACATCTCCCTCACACTCCTCACTTCCCTCACATCTTCCCACACTCTCCTTCACACTCTCCCTCCCCCTCTCCCCCACACTCTCCCTCACATCTCCCTCACACTCTCCTTACACTCTCCTTCAGACTCTCCCCCACATCTTCCCCACACTTTTCCTCACACCCCCTCACACTTCCTTCCACTCCCCCTCACCTCTCCCCCCCCCACACCTCCTTCAAATCTCCCTTCCCCACTTTCTCAACTCTTCCCACATCTCCCCCACCTCTCCTTCACACTTCCCTCACACCCCCTCAACTCTCCCTCACACTTTTTTTAAATCTCCCTACCTCTCCCTACCCTTCACCCCATCATTGTCTCAGCAACTAAAGTTCACTCCATCCTTGTTTTTCACCCCATCACCACCATCACCCTAACCACCACCACCCCCACCCCCATCCCCCACCACCAACATCCCACCTCACCACCACCACCTCACCACCCCCCACCACCCAAAACCCCAAACCCCCACCCCACCACCACCCACCACAACCACCACCCCCACCCCACCACCACCACCACACCTACCACCCCCACCACCACCCTCACCACCACCACCACCACCCCACCACCCACCACCACCACCCCCCACCACCCCACCACCCCCCACCACCACCCCCACCACCATCACCACCATCACCCCCAACCCCCATACCACAACCCCACCACCCCCCCACCATCACCCCCCCCCACCATCACCACCACCCCCCACAATCACCACCCCCCATCCCACCACCACCTCATCCCACCCCACCACCACACCACCCCACCACCCCCCCACCACCCCCACCACACCCCCATCACCCCATCACCCTCACCCCACCCCCACCAAAACCACCCCCCCCACCACCACCATCCCCCCAACCATTTTTCCTCACCACCCCCACACATCCCCCCCCCCCATCTTACCATCACCCCTCACCCCCATCCCCATCACCACCCCCATCACCACCCCCCACCACCATACCACCACCCCCACCCCATCCCGCCCCCATCCCACATCACCCCCATCACCCCATACCACCTCACCACCCCCCTCCCCACCAAACACCTCACCATCACCCCACCCCCACCATTACCATCAAAAAACACCCCAACACCACCACCACACCCCCACTACCACCATCACCATAACCACCATCATCACCACCACCCCATCATCACCATAACCACCTCACCCACCCCCACCTCATCACTACCCCCACCACACCCCTTAGATGAGGGGAAAACCTGGACGGGGACCCTACGCTACTCTGAGACCTCTCCCTGCTTTGGTTCTCTCTTGCAACATTGACAGCTCCTAATGACGCACTGAGGATGTGAAAGCACTTTAGCTAAATAATTTCACCCCCCCATGGCTTGCCCAATAGTTAAGATCCCCGTCTGGTGTATATATATATATTTATATATTTATTTATATTATATATATATAATATTTATATATATATATATTATTATATATATAAAAATTTTTTATTTTTGTTTTTCTTTTTGGGCCCCCCTGCCTCGGTGGGACGACCGGTTTGTTGAAAAAAAAATTATATATATTATATATATATTTTATATATATATATATATATATATATATTTTTATATATTATTTTAAAAATTGTGCTCACGGGGAAAAAGTGTATGACAATAACAACATTTACTAGCCCGGGTCGAACCCATCGTTTTTGGCCCCCCCATGGTAAAAAAAACACGGCTTTAGACCACGACCCACAAAATCCTTTTTGTGGATAGTGGGGTAAAACGTCAGCGTTTCCCGTCACCATGAGGGGGCCAAAACAGTGCGTGTCTTATTTTATATTTATTTAATATATATTATATTTATATATATATTATATATATATTATATATATATATATATATAATATATATATTATTTATAATAAATTTTTTATATATATATTATATATAAAATATAATATATATATATTAAACATATTTATGCCCAAAAAAAAAACTAGATTTTTGTGTGTTTCCAATAAAATTCCCCTTTTTAACATTTCCTTACCTGATTCAGGAGACCCTTTTTTTGGGTCAGGGCCCCGGGGGGATGATCCCCCAAAAACAAGTTTGCGTCATCAGAGTGTGCGAAAAAATTAGGGTTTGTACAGTTAGTGATATTTTTTGCCCTTTCGATAGTGAACGGAGGATGGCACCTCCCTCACTCTTTTCACTGGTGGCTCCCCGGGGTATAGAACTCGTTAAAGTATAAAATCAATGCATAAAGAGTTAAGAAAATTTCGGTGTTGGGGAAGGTTGGGATGGCTTTTTCCCCAAAAAAACCACAAGAGGAAAAAAATCTCACGAACTTGGGACCGGGTATCTTGTTACGGAAGAAAAATATACAATATCGAATTATTTTTATGGGTGTGTTATCTGTTCTGATTATTATTTCCCTGATGACGAGGCATCATCTTCTGGTGTTTATTACCCAGTCCATGATGCTGCATTTCTGCTGCTGCTGCTGTTGCTCCTGTGGGTGCCTTCTGCGGTGTGTGCTGATTTTAAACTGTTGTGCATGCTGCTGCTGCTATGTCTTCTACTGTGTATGCTGCAGTTGCTGCTATTAATGCTGTTTGCTTCCGTATGTGCTATTTGTTGCTGCTGGTGCTGCCTTTTATGCTGTTGTTGCTGTATGTGATGCTGTTGCTGCTTTATATACTGTTGTTGTTGCTGAATACGATTCATTTTTTTTGCTGCTGCTGTATACGATGACTTTCTGCTGCATAGGATTAATATTTAACAACTGATCTTTTCTTTTGTGTACTTCTGAGCTCTAGGCTTGAAATACCCAGGAAACGTAATTGATAAATCTTTTAAAATTGTTAGAAATACTTTTTACAATCCAAAAAGGGACAACCAGCCTTATTCAACTAAAAATATGTTGGTTCTCCCTTACCATGAAAACTTGGTTGATATGCCTTCTTTTTTGTAGATGAATGGTTCAGAGAACCGACACGTTGATAAATTAGACACATGTGCAACTCTTGGGTATATTAAGGAAACGTTTCGCCACACAGTGGCTTCATCAGTCCATACAAAGGAGAATAAGAACATAAGAACATAAGAACGAAGGAACACTGCAGAAGGCCTACTGGCCCATGCGAGGCAGGTCCAAGTCTCCTACCGGCTTAAGCCAATGCACCCAACCTAGTCAGGTCAGGTCACATTGACTTAAGGGAGGAACACGGCAACCGACCTGTTAGCACAAGCTATCAGGTCTAACTCACACCCACCCACATCTACTCATGTATTTATCCAACCTATTTTTAAAGCTACACAACGTTCTGGCCTCTATAACGGTACTTGGGAGTTTGTTCCCCTCATCCACAACTCTATTACCAAACCAGTACTTTCCTATATCCTTCCTGAATCTGAATTTTTCCAACTTAAAACCATTGCTGCGATGTCCTGTCTAGGCTAGATATTTCAGCACACTATTTACATCCCCTTTATTTATTCCTGTCTTCCATTTATACACCTCAATCATATCCCCCCTAATTCTACGTCTTTCTAGAGAGTGCAGTTTCAGGGCCCTTAGTCTATCCTCATAGGGAAGGTTTCTGATACATGGGATCATCTTTGTCATCCTCCTTTGTACATTTTCCAGAAAATTTATATCCATTCTGTAATACGGTGACCCAAAAATGTGCAGCATAATCTAAATGAGGCCTAACCAAGGATGTATAGAGTTGAAGAACAACCTGAGGACTCCTATTATTTTTGCTTCTTGATATGAAGCCAAGGATTCTATTAGCTTTATTGCGAACACTTATGCACTGTTGTCTTGGTTTCAGATTACTGCTAACCAGAACTCCTAAATCTTTTTCGCAATCCGTAATATTAAGATCTACATTTTTAGTTTATATGTGGCATGGTTATTGTCCCGTCCAAATTTTTGAACTTTGCATTTGTCTATATTAAACTGCATCTGCCACTCTCCGACCACTGCATCAGTCTATTCAAATCTTCCTGGGGTGCTCGAATGTCCTCGTCAGAATGAATTCGACGGCCTATTTTGGTGTCATCGGCAAACTTGCCGATGTCGCTCTTTATGCCCTCATCTATGTCGTTTTATGTACATTGTGAACAGCAGGGGGCCCAAACTGACCCCTGTGGAACACCGCTCGTGACGCTTCCCACTCTGATTTCTCCCCCTTTATGCAAACTCTCTGCTGCCTATTTGTCAACCATGCCTCTATCCAGGAAAAATTTCTCCTCCTATTCCATGTGCTTTAATTTTCCTCAATAGTCTCTGATGTGGGACCCTGTCAAAAGCCTTACTGAAGTCCATATACACAATATCATATTCATTACCATGATCTACCTCCTCAAATACCTTAGTGAAAAAAAGTTAATAAATTCGTAAGGCAGGAACGCCCCTTTGTAAAACCATGCTGAGATTCGTTGATTAATTTATGCTTTTCAAGATGGCTACGAACTGCCTCGGCAATTATTGATTCCATAAATTTTCCCACTATGGAGGTTAGGCTTATTGGTCTATAGTTCGAAGCTAAGGACCTGTCACCGTTTTGAAAATAGGTATCACATTTGCCATTTTCCACTTATCTGGCACCATGCCAGTTTGTAGTGATATGTTGAAAAGATTAGCCAAAGGTGTGCTAAGCTCCTTTTTTACATTCCTTTGAACCCTTGCATACAGTTCATCAGGGCCTGGGGATTTGTTAGGTTTTAATTTATCTATTTGCCTAAGGACCATGTCACTTGTGACCCTAATAGTGCACAGTTTATTATCGTCCTGTTCTACATAATTTATCATTACTGGAAAATCGCTGGTATCCTCCTGTGTAAAACTGAGAGGGAAGTATGTGTTAAAAATTCTACACTTTTCCCTTTATCACTGTCAGTGAGCTGACCCGAGGAACTTTTGAGTGGGCCTATCTTGTCCCTGATCTTACTTCTGTATACCTGAAAGAATCCTTTTGGGTTAGTCTTCGATTCTTTTGCAACTTTAACCTCATAATCTCTTTTTGCTTTTCAAATTTCCCCTTTTTTTATTTCTCTCTTTAACTGAATATATCGATTTCTTAATTCCCCTCTCCTCTTTTGATTTGCCTATATATCCTCTCTTTTGACCAATCAGATATTTTAATCTATTGTTTTATCCATTTAGGATATTTTTGTTTGATCTGATTTCCCTATTTGTAACATAAATTGACTGAGCAGCTAGAACTATGCCCTGGAAAGCTTCAAAATCGGCAATCATCACCACCTACCTGACCCTTAGTCAGGTCATTCCAGTTCAGCCCACCTAAGTAATTTTTCAGTCCTATGAAATCAGCCAAGCGAAAGTCGGGACGTAGACTTGATTGCCATTATTAGGGGAATTCCATATATATTAAAACTGAGTGATTGTGATCACTCTCCCCAAGCTCATCATTAACCTCAAGATTATTAATTAGTGTTTCCCTACTGGCAAGAACCAAGTCAGGAGGTTATTTCCCCTATTTGGCTCTGTCACAAACTGTTTTAAAAAGCAATCCTGGATCGTATCAAGAAAGTCACCCGACTCTAAATTTTTCCCGTCAAATTGCTCCAGTCAATTGTCTATAGTTGAAATCTCCCATTAGCACAACATTTCGTATGTAGATGCCTTACGAATTTCGTCCCATAGAAGTTTACTGCACTCCCTATCAAGATTTGGGGCCCTGTAAATCACACCAAAATTAGTTTTTTCTCGGCCCTCGAGAAGCTGTAACCAAACAGATTCAGTGGCTGGGCGCTTCTAATTTTAATATCTTGTCTAACACAACAATTTAAATTGTCTCTGACAAACATCGCTACTCCCCCACCTTTCCTGTTGACCCGTCAGTGTGGAATAATTTATAGCCTTGTATGTGACATTCAGAGGGCATCTCTCTATCTTTCAGATTGAGCCAGGGCTCTGTTATAGCAATAATATCTATGTTTCCTGCACTTGCAATTAATCTTAGCTCATCTATCTTATTTCTAACACTCCTGCTATTAGTATAGTAAACCTTAAGGGAGCTAGTCCCTTGCTGCCCTCTGCTGTCCCCCTTTGTTTGCTGACCTGTTCTATTGTCTTTATTTATAACTTCATGCTGAATGCCTTTTATACATTTACTGTTTCAACCCTAGTGTTGCAACCTGCTTGTTTCCCACACACACCATACCTCTATCTTCCATCAGTTTAAAATCATAGGCATTTCACCAATGGCCTTCTCAATCGAGTCTGCAAGTGCTACCACCCCTGACCCAGAGAGATGTACCCCATCCCTTGCATACATATCATGTTTGCCATAAAAGTTGTTCCAGTTGTCAATGAATGGGATTGCAAGTTCCTTGCAGTATCTGTCTAGCCAGCAATTTACACCAATTGCCCTAGACAACCATTCATTTCCTACTCCCCTTCTAGGCAAGATGCTACATATGATTGGGATCCCTCCCTTAGACTTAATGAAATCTATAGCTGACCTGTACTTATCTAGCAGCTCTTCTCTCCTACCCTTCCCAATATCATTTCCACCAGCACTGAGACAGATAATGGGTTGTTCCCATTACCTGACATGATATTATCCAGCCTGTTGACAATGTCCCCAACACCAGCTCCGGGGAAGCACACTCTATCTCTCATCTTCTTATTCCTATTACAAAAAGCACGGTCAATATATCTTACCTGAGAGTCACCAACCACAAGAATGCGCTTACTTCATTAGCAGGGGCAGTAGTACCCTTACCTTCACTGGCCACTGAAGTACATTCATCCTGGAGAACAGAGAAGCGATTTCCTACCTTCAGTATCTTCACTCTTAACTTTCCTTATTCTGATGCGCCTCCCATTACTGTGAACAACTCGCCACTTGTAGCAGGTGCTGGGCTGCACCTCACTGCTGGTAGCCGTTGCTACCTCCCCAACTACAGCCTCCTTACAGCGAGAGACAGACTGCACCTCACTGCTAGAAGTCTCATTCCCCACAACTCCAGCCACCTCACACTCTCTCCCAGACCCATTGAGGTGGACCTTCAGCCTCCTAATCTCCTCCTGGAGAAGCAAGACCTCCTCATTCAACTCTCCAACCTCAGTTTTTAAAACACTGCAGAAGCAAGCCATGCTTTGTAACCGTCCACGCTAATCCCCAAAGCAGCTCAGGGTCTGTGACCTCACGTGACGACTGACCACTGACGACTGAAGAATCTTGAAGACCAGGAGGAGAATGAGGTAATTAGTCCCTCAGCCTTGAGTCGATGTGGTCAGTCCATCAATCCTGAATAGAATACAAAAGGACATAGGTAAGTACTGGTTCTCTAACAGAGTTGTGGATGCGTGGAACAATCTTCCCAGTAGAGTGATAGAGGCTAAGACCTTCGGTAGCTTTAAAAAGAGATTGGACAAATATATGAGTGGGAGAGGCTGGGTTTGACTGGTGTCATTGAGTATGGGAGTTAATTCTTGGGTAGCTTTGGGCAGAAGTCGTTTTGATAAGGACCTGCCTCGCATGGGCCAGTAGGCCTTCTGCAGTGTTCCTCCATTCTTATGTTCTTATGAGTTGCGCGCCAGGTGTTGCTTTGTTGTGGGATGTGATAGTGAGGGGGTGGTCTAGACCCCTTTATATGCCTTCCTTGATGCATTAATTTTATTGTTCCTTGATAATGTGAGTAGTCACGAAAGCGCTTGGAATTTCTCTGTTTTTTCACAGTGGTTCAACAGGGCTGTGAAGCAGCTGCCCATGCAGCACGAGTATATATCAAAAACATGTCCTATGAAAAAGCCTTGGTCAAATTGGACTTTGCCAATGCTTTCAACTCAGTCAGAAGGGATGCTGCTCTCCAAGCAGTTTATAGAAACTTCCCTTCCCTTTATCCCTTCATAGAATCGTGTTATAGTGTGACTTCAAAACTATTGTTTGGGGACCATGAAATTGACTCGTGTGAGGGCGTGCAACAGGGGGACCCTCTCGCCCCCTTTCTATTTTGTTTGGTCATCAAGGAAGTCACGGAGGCACTCTCCAGCGAGCTCAATATCTGGTTCCTGGACGACGGTACCCTGGCTGGCACAACAGAGTCTCTCCTGGAGGACATCAGTAAAATTAAAGACATGGGAGAAAGCCTGGGCCTTTCTTTAAACCCCACAAATGTGAAATAGTTTCTACCAATCAACAGTTGATACAGAATATCAGTACCGTTTTACCAGGAGCACGAGCCATTGATCCAGCCAATAGCACTCTCCTCGGTTGCTCCTCTTGGGTCCAATGCCATCGATCTGGTCCTAGGAAAAAAAGTCTCAGACCTCCGGACGATGGAAAGCAGGATGAAAGACATTGACACACACGAACGCCTTTTACCTACTCACCAGGTGCCTGTCAACGCCAAAACTTATCTATTTTCTGAGATGCTCCCAGCCTTCAGCAGTCCAAAACTCAAGGAATATGACTCTCTCCTGAAGGCCATGCTAGAGAGTGTATTGAATCTTTCCCTTGACGATGGACAGTGGTTGCAAGCCTCACTTCCGGTCAGGCTTGGAGGGCTAGGAGTACGCAGATCCTCCAGATTGCTCTACCAGCTTTCCTATCCTCTTCCATTTGCATCAAACGGTTGATAAGACAAATTCTTCCTGACCCCTCAGTGACTCAGCAGGAATAGAAGACCCTAGCTTGTCAGTGCCATTCACCGAATGGGAGACTCTTGCTGCTCCAGACCAACCCTAGTGCAGCACTGGCTCACAAACAGTCAAGCTGGGATGCCCAATTGCTGAAAAGGTTGCTTGCCAACATGCTCAGGGCTGCAACATCAGATAGGGAGATTGACCGTCTCAGGCTGTGAGTGCACCTCATCCGGGGACTTCTCCAAACAGTTCCCATATCGGCAATGGGAACGCGACTCGACCTAGACCCTCCGTATTGCAGTGGCTCTGCGCCTTGCTGCCCCAATTCACACAGAATATATGTGTATTTGCGTGCGAAGTGCAAGCAGACCAATACGGTCTACATGGTCTTAACTGTTCCAAAACCAAGGGCTGGCATGCAAGACACAACGAGGTCAACGACATCATTAGAGAACCCTTGCTACAGCTGGATGCCCTGCCGAGAGGAGCAGCACGATCACTTGCAGCAAACATACCCACAACCCAGCAAACCGCCCGACGGGATCACCATCTATCCTTGGAAGAATGGCAAGCTCTTAGCAATGGGACTATACTGTGTGTCCACACTGGCTGACACCTATATCCGTCACAGTGTGGGGCGACAGGGAGGAGCTGCTGACCACAGGGAGGAGTACAAGATGAGCAAGTACGAGGACATTAGCCAACAGTATCAATTTGTCCCAGTGGGATCGGAGACCTTGGGATCATGGGGAAAAATGCCACACGTTTCCTTAAAGAATTGGGTTCCAGACTCATCGACACCACACGGGACCCAAGGGCAGCCACTTTCATGTTCCAGCGCCTCAGCGTCGCCATCCAGAGGGGAAATGCTTGCTGCATACTTGGCTCACGTCCAGCCTCGGAGGAGCTGGAGGAAATTCATCATCTTTGATACATTGTGCCATTGTATTCATGTTTATGTTTTTTTCTGTAAATGTATTTTGTTTATTAATAAATGTTCACATAGAATAATAAACATATAGGGGGTGGTAGGAGAAGAAAATATTCAAACAGCTCGGGGAGAACCTGAGTTTTCTCTGAGGTACGTTTATTGTCTTCTCTGAGGATGAGGGTCCCCATTCCAGCCATAGAGGTGGTACTTCCCTATATATATATATATTATATATATATATACATATATATATATATATAATATATATATATATATATATATATATATATATATATATATATATATTTATATTATATATATATATATATATATATATATATATATATGCAAAATAACCACTGAAAGAACAGAGAAATTCCAAGCGCTTTCGTGACTGTATGTATGTATGTATATATTATATATATATATATATATATATATATATATATATATATATTATATATATTTATATATATATATATATATAATATAGGGAGGTACCACCTCTAGAACTGTCCTAGGTACCCTCATCCTCAGAGAAAAGAATAAACTTGCTTCAGGGAAAACTCCAGGTTCTCCCTGAAGCTGTTTGAGAATTTTCTCCTACCACCCCTATATTTCAAGTATGTTTTATTTAAAGACAAAATACATTGGCCAAACATTCACAAAAATACAACAGAAAGTAAAATAACATAGGTAACTCAGAGATACATCTCGAATACTTCGTCCAGCTCCCCTGCGGTGGGCCGCGTGCCCAGAATGCTGCAGGCATTTTCTCTCTGGATCGCAACACTGAGTCTCTGAAAGAGGAAGCTGGTCGCCCTGTGAATCCTTGGTTTCTATGATGAGCTTTTCACCCAGCTCTTTGAGGAACTTTAGAGCACACTTGCCCCATGCTCCAAGGGTCTCCGACCCTATTGGAATGAGTTATAGCAAGGGGGAAGGTCTTCATATTTTCGGATCATCTGGGTCTCCTGTGGCTGGCAGCTCCACCCCCTTCCAACTACGGAGTATGGCAAGTAGGTGTCTGCCATGTGTCGGAAACAGGTGTAGTCCCAGGCAATCTGCTTTCCATCCTTCCAAGGTAGCATAGTGGCTCCATCAGGACGCTTTTGACTTCCATCAGACCTCTGTACTTGGGGTTCCCGTTGAGCTGGGCAACGGTCTGTGGCGAGGCTTCTCTTTATGATGTCATTTACCTCCTCATGTCTGGCATACTTCCCTTCTGCTGTGTGACACACGAGACCATGAAGTCCGAATTGATCAGCTGTCGCCCTGCCGCAAATACACCTATGCTCGGTGAAGATGGGGGCGGCTAGGCGACGAGCAACACCAATCCGAATGGCCTGTGGGTCGAGACGGGTGCCCAGGGAGGAATTGGGAACAGCTAACAGGAAATCTGAGTATGGTTTCTTCACTGCCAGGAGACGAGCTTTGTCCTTTCCTGAAGCATTGGAGAGCATTGTGTTGGCGATTTTTTCCATGATCGGTTTGTCCCAGTAGGACTGTTTGTGCTCTTTGGGAGGAGTGGTCTACTGGAGGAGTCTGTAAGGGTGTCCCACCGAATCGCTGCTTCAGTAAACCTGGGGTCTTGAGCTCCTACCAGGTCTCTCAAGCGTTCGGGAACTATCTTCTTGACTAATGCACCGGAAGCCAAACACGAAGAGAAAAAAGCAGGTAAAGCAACATGCGTTGCTTTGCGCACCCCTATACCTCCCAGTCGCACTGGGAGGGTTGCCTGATCCCATTGCTCATCCTCTAGTGACAGGTTCAGTGCCTTCTTAAAAGTTTATCTCAGGTGTGCGTCATATTCATCGAGTGTTGGATTGTCAAAAGAGGGTGCACACCTCAGGAAGTGAGTCTTGGCATAGTAAGACACCTTTTGAGGAGATACAGAGCATCATGGGCATCAAGATCGCTTATTCTCTCCTCCATTCTCATCAGGTCATTCAATTTGTCCCTGAGGACAGTGTAGATGGCCTGGTGACCCAGCGGTGCTCCCAAGAGGCTACTGTTGGACGGAGTGGTAGTTGAGACTTCCGGGAGGATTCTTCGCACAGCATTGATTATTTCCTGGTTCGCTGTGATGATTTCACACTTGGAGGAATTGAGGATGAGTCCCAAGTCTTCTCCCTGTGTTTTCACCAGTTGTAGGTCTCCCACGAGGGACTCTTCAGTACCTGCCAGAGTGCCGTCATCCAGGTACCAGATACTGAGCTCACTGTGTAGGCTGGAAGTTAGTTTTCTTACTGCGAAGCAGAAGAGAAGTGGAGCGAGTGGGTCACCCTGCTGAACACCCTCTGATGATTGAATTTCATGTTCTCCAAACAAAAGAATTGAGGGTTTGCTGTAGCCGGTTGAAATGAAGGGAAAAAGACTGGGGAACCGATCCCGAACAGCTGGCAAAACAGCATCTCCCTTCACCATATTAAAGGCATTTCTAAAATCAAGTTTGACTATGGCCTTGTCTTCTGGTAGGTCCCTGATGTAGGCCCTTGCCGCATGAGCTGCGGCTTCACTGCCTTGAGAGACCCCAAAGCCCAGTTGGTGTGGCTGGAGTAAAGTGGCAGCTTCTAGGCGAATTTTTCTCACTGCTGCTTTGGCAACGAGACGGCGAAGAGTGTTTCCAACTGCAATGGGTCTGATTCCCCTATCCCTCTTCTTCAAAGCACATAGTGAGGCTCAAAAAGAAAGGTTTAATTTCTTCTGGGATTCGCCCAGCCAGGCAATTGTTGACGAAAGTTGTTAATCGGTGAGAAGAATTGATGCAGATTCACCGAAGTATGGCTTTACCATCTCTTTGAGGTGCTGAGGTCGAATTCCAGTGTAACTCCTGCAGATCCTGCTGGAAATGACACGATCGCCTTATAGACTTCCGATTATGGCAAAATTAATTGTTCAGTGATGGGGTCTTCCTCAGGGTTGTTGTTGATGACTATGGTGTCCCAGGTAACACACACACACACACCACACACACACACACACACACACACACAACACACACACACACACACACACACACACACACACACACAACACACACACACACACACACACACATATATATATATTATATATATATATATATATATATATATATATATATATATATATGCAAAACAACCACTCTGAAAGAATAGAGAAATTCCAAGCGCTTTCGTGACTACTCACATTATCAAGGAACTATGAAAGTAAAGCATCCAAGGAAGCTATATAAGGGGTCTGGCCAGCACCTCACTATCAGATCCACAACGGTTTTAAACACCTGACGCACGCCGACCCAACTTGGATAGGTCCTTTGCACAACTCACCACAAACTATTCTACCCAAGAAAATTTAAAAATTATTATTTGTCCAGTGTATTATTAAATTCTTTCCCAAATTCTATTAATTATAAATGGACATATTTATTAGAAAACGTTTCGTTCCTGGGACCTTGATCACTTCTAACATACAGAGGTAGAAAGACATTATATATATAGCGGAGTCATAGAGTAGTCAGGCCGTGGAATAGCCTAGAAAGTGACGTAGTGGAGGCGGGAACCATACATAGTTTTAAGACGAGGTATTATAAAGCTCATGGAGCAGGGAGAGAGAGGACCTAGTAGCAATCAGTGAAGAGGCGGGGCCAGGAGCTATGAATCGACCCCTGCAACCACAAATAGGTGAGTACAAATAGGTGAGTACACACACACACTCACAACACACACACACACACACACACACTCACAACACACACACAACACACACACACACACACAACACACACACACACACACACACACACTCACAACACACACACACACACACACACACACACACACACACACACACCACACACACACACACACACACACACACACACACACACACACACACACACACAGATAGTAGGAAGTATTTCTTCAGTCATAGAGTTGTAAGGCAGTGGAATAGCCTAGAAAATGACGTAGTGGAGGCAGGAACCATACACAGTTTTAGACGAGGTTTGATAAAGCTCATGGAGCGGGAGAGAGAGGGCCCAGTAGCAACCGGTGAAGAGGCGGGGCCAGGAGCTAAGACTCGACCCCTGCAACCACAAATAGGTGAGTACAAATAGGTGAGTACACACACACACACACACACACACACACACACACACACCACACACACACACACACACACACACACACAACACACACAGTTAATAATAAAAGGAAACACGTAGGAAGCTTATGAAAGGAGAAAGACGCCTGAGTGATTTCTTGTATTCACTTCTTCATATTTAATGATGGATTTATGAGGAAGCTTTTGGGCTGCCGTAGATAACCTCCTCTCCAGGTGTTATTCAGTTTGTGCATAGACTTATTCAAAAATAATTATATTAAGAAAGTAACCCCCGGGGAGACAACTTGGATGAAATATGTTGAAGACTTGTATGTTGTTTGGCCGGATGATTTATGCTTTCCTGAGTTCCTGATATTAATTATCAAGTTCCATCTACAAAATTCCTTCTTGATGATTTATGGTTACCTGAGATTATAACTTTAATTACCAAGTTCCATCCATTAAATTTACTCAAGAGGCTAAAGTTAATCAATACATCAACCTGTTTGTCTAATTATATTGTCCTCCGAAATTGCCCTTCCTGCATTTCTCGATAGGTCAACGTATGTTAATCTATATTTAAGTATAATTAACTTGCTATAACGAAATAAAAATAAATGGTTAGGTCTGACAGCCTGAGACGTAGGATAGTTTTCTCCTCAACACTTAAAAAAAATATATAATTGGAGAATGAGTTGGAACACACATCTTTTTTTTTTATGAGTTAATTCATAGGACAAAAATAATAATTTCAAGATATATAGGCTACAGAAAATAATAATTTTAATAATCTGTTTTTACTTCATGGTCTCATGAACGTTTTGAATTACATAGAAACGTAGACATAACGAACATATTATATAGAAAAAGATACACAGATGTATAGACATCAGTGTATATACTAGCATCAGTATTTTCTTTAGAAAGTATTGATATAATTAACACTCAAATATTTTTTATAGAAAAAAAAATGTTTCAGCGATCACAGAGAAGTTTTAAAACACTTGGAGAGTTCTTATGTCGAATTTTACGAAAATGTTGTTAGTTAATTATGCGACACTGTGTGAACCACAGTTATTATTGTTACAATCATCACTGTGTGAACAAGTCATTGTTGTTACAATCATCACTGTGTGAACAAAAAGTTATTATTGTTACAATCATCACTGTGTGAACCACAGTTTTTGTTGTTACAATCATCCCCTGTGTGAACCACAGTTATTGTTATTACAATCATCACTGTGTGAACCACAGTTATTTTGTTGAATCATCACGTGTGAACCACAGTTATTATTTTACA
>NC_069422.1:47237954-47317836 GCF_026875155.1 Cherax quadricarinatus
TTTCCACTTATTGCCCTTTCTGGATTACAAAATTAATTGTTGCTGGTTTATTATCATTTTCCTTGTTCACATTGAGAGAGGACTTCCTAGCTTCCTAAGTATTCTTACTGCTAATAACTACCGGTAGTAACATTGTCTGTGTGCGTGTGTGCATGTGTGTGTGTATGTGTGTGTTTGTGTGTGTCTGAGAGTGTCTTGTGCGGTGTAATGAATGGCCACAACTTCTTGTGACCTGACACAACCCTCCTGGGACTTGACCCTAGCACCGTCTTACAATGTTGCCCTTAAAAGCTTGTCCCACCTACCTTCTCACTCGTCAACACTACATTCTCTATGTCTATGCTATTTCTATTCTAATTCTGGTAATAGCTTGAAAAAGTGAGTGACCAGTATCTAACAGTATGCAAGGCCAGCCAGGGCCGTCAACATGCAAACCACAAATAGGCGAATAAACTTGCGCTGCAATGGTGCGGTGACAGTTGCCAGCTGCTGATGACGAAGTCGTCATACGTAGGCCTTAAATCCCTATTTTGGAGATCCTTCACCCGTGATGTTTATAACCATATATTCTCATACATCCTGCTTCCTCACGCGATTTCACTCTTCACTGATGATAGCATACACTTCACATTATATACACTTCACTTTATATGTATAATGGCGCACAACTTGTCGTGACGTCACTTCTTCAGGCCTACCGCTGCCAATGTGGCAATAGCACCTAAGACCCCCAATGGTTTGCGCTTTGAAATATTATGATTTCAGCTTTCCTCTCACTTTCTTTAACTAATAACTTTAATTATCACTCGTAGTATTGTTCACTGACGTTCCACTACCACTGATTACTGCTAGCTGTTATTGCACGCCTTACAACGCTAAGGTTCTCGGAGCCTTGTTACCCACGTCTGGACCCCACCGGTGTTAGTTACCATTGTGTCCTAGGCACATGTCGGTGTGTGTGTGTGTGTGTGTGTGTGTGTGTGTGTGTGTGTGTGTGTGTGTGTGTGTGTGTGTGTGTGTGTGTGTGTGTGTGTGTGTGTGTGTGTGTGTGTGTGTGTGTGTGTGTGTGTGCATGTGTGTGTGTGTGTCTCAACAATCAATATTTTCACCAATAACTCATTACAGGTGTGATCGGGTGTGGAAGTGTGAATTGCTCATTACTCTATAATTTGTTCATGATTGTAGCCGTGTATAAACGTAAGTAACCATTCTTACAGGATTCATTACCTTTGTAACTTGTGAGTTCATTACCTTTGTACCTAGTTCAGCTATCAAAACTTTGGGGGCCCAGTCCCTGGACACATTAAGTACCTCTGTAATCTGTAAATACCTTTGTAACTTGTCATGATTGTGTCCAGACCTTCCTGGAGTTCATTACCTTTGTAAATTGTGACTTCATTACCTTTGTAAATTGTGACTTCATTACCTTTTGAAATTTGTGATTAAATTCCCTTTGTAATTTGCCCACTACAAAAATTTTGGGGCCCCCCGTCCCGGTTCTTTATGTACCCTTTAATCTTTTGACTACCCCCAAACAGGTTGGGTTTGGGGTGCATAAAAAAACCATTTTTAAAACTAACCTGGTTTTCTCCCACTTGTGCGGGTTTTTTTATAATAATAATTTTATTTGTGTTTTTCCAAAAAAACTTATTTAAAAATTTTTTCCTTTTAACAAAAAGGGGTTTAACACGTTTTTTTATTTTTTAAAGTTTTCCGGGTTTTGGTAGAAATTTTAAAATTCCCTTTTCCTGCAACCTTTCTTAGAGTTCTTTTCCCGGGTTAAGAGTCTTGCGACAAAAAAATTTTTAAAAACACTTAAAACTGAAAGTTTTAGAGAACCCAAAGGGTTTTAGGGGCAACCGCATTTCCCACTTGTAAAAATTAAAGATGTTTTTATTTTTATTTTTTTTTTTTAAATCAGGGGGGAGCGTTTAAATCCGTTGGATTATACAGCGAACGTGGGGGAGGGGAAAAGTATTAAAGATTTAGTTCGGGGAAGTGGGGTCCCAGATCCAATTCCCTAATAAAAGGGGCCCCCTCCCCAGCATAAAGGGAAACCCTTTCCCCTTGAAGGCATTATTATTATTTATTAAAATTTTTAATTATTATTATTATTATTATTATTATTATTTTTAAATTATTATTTTTAAATTATTTTTTACAAAAACCCCGGGGGGAAGATTCCCCCCTCAAAGTGAAAAGGGGTAAGTTTTTTTAAAGTGAGCGATCGGTTTGGATTAAAAAATTTCATGCACGAAACAAAAAGGGAGAAGGGTAAAAAATTTTAATGTCCGTGTAAGGGGGAACCCCATTACTGTTCCTCAAAAAGATATCGGGGGAACCCCCCTTTTGACCCATGGATGTCCGGAGAATTAAAGGGGGAAAACATGTAGTAAAAAAAGGGCGAATCCCAAACTAAAAGTTCCTTTTTGACAAACATTTGTCTACCTCCCTGGGCTCGCAGAAGAAAATGTCTAGCCCTTATACAATGTCATAGGGGATACGCTTGCTTTTCATGGTACTCTTTTTTAAAAAAAACCCTGAAAGATAGCCCGGGAAAATCACCCAAGAAAAAAAATGAAAGATTCACCTGGCCCGGGGTTTCCAAAGAGAACATGAAAGGCCGGGATGAATTAAAACTTTTGGTTTATGCTGAATGTTGAAGACAGGGTAAAAAAATTGAAGTAAATCATGTTTTTTTTTTTGGCTCACAAACAGTGTCCAGAATATTTTGGGCTCCCTTTTTGGGTCAAGGCGGGAAACCCAAAGCCCGGGGAGAGGGCACACCCTTGAAAGTCCCCACAGTCAGGGGCCCAGGCTTAAAACCCCCCTTTTTTTGTACAAAAAAAAAGGGAAAAGGAATAGATTTCTTGCATATGTCAAAGCTAGTAAAGCATAAACCCAGTTCAAAAAGAGCCCCCAAAAGGTCCCTAGGGAATGTAGCTACAGAAAGGGAGGGGAAATTTATTTTTTTTTTACCCAACCAACGTTTTAAATTTTACCTTTTTCCAAGTAATGCCCCCCTTGGGAAAATTGTGACATTTTTTAAATTATTTAGGATACAAAAGTTGTTTTTCCCCTTTTTTTAGAATAATAAAAAAAAAATTATTATCACCCTTTAAAGGTTTAAAAAATAAGGTAAAAGGACCCCATCGGAAAAAAGTCACCCTGCCCTGACTTTTTTTGGGTTACCCTGGGTTTCTCTACACAATGTGCATTATGATAATTCAAATTAACGTATTTGGTTATACCTGAAAAAATTCTGTCCAGGTGTTGATACGTGTTCTTCTGGCATTACCATACGTTTTGAAAAGCTTTTTCCGATAATACCCCCCTTTTTCTTTGTGTAAAAGTTGTCTTAAAGTTATTTGCTGCAAAAAAACAAAACAGAAAAAACCCCCTTTTTCAGAGCAAAAAAAAAATTTGAGTGGGCTATGTAAAGGGTTTTTTTCTACAGTTACCCCCCCAGAAACATTATGCCAGTTCTCTGGTTTTTTACTAGAAAAAATTTATTTTTTGCGTACACTTTTTTAAGCTTGCCCGACTACCAAAAATTTTTTAAAACAGGTAATTCATCTGTGTAAAAGGTAGTTACAAAAAAAGGAAAGCAAATTCTGTTACTTAAAAAATTTAAAAGGTTTTTAAAAAAAGGTAAGTAATTTAAAATGTTTTTAAAAATAGTTACTTTTTAAAAGGGAAAATTATACTATGGGAAAAAGGTAAAAATTTAGTTTTCATAATAATTTAAATTAAAGTTAGTTTTGTTTAATTTTTAAATTTTGCAACCCCTGCCCATCCTGTGGGGGGTAGTCAAAAAATTAAACCCCTTTTTCTTTCTTAAACTTGCCCATTGCTATGGCGGGTTTGACATGTGCAAGTAGTCTCTTCCATTTTTTTTATTGCTGTTTAAAAAAAAAGGGTTTTTGGAAAATATTTTATATTTTCCGGAAATACCCGGGAATTTTAAAAAAGGTAAAAAGATGCCCTATAAATTTTATTTTTAAAAAAAAAATTTTGTTATCGAAAAAGGGGAAAACCGCCCGGGTGGGGGGGTCAATCGCCATTTTTTTTGAATTTGGTTAAAAACGTTGGGTAATTTGGGGAAAAATTTTTCGTGCCTTGAGGTTTAAAAAATTGGGGTGACACCTCTCAAATAGGAGACCCAAAAATTTTTGGATGTCATTCCTTTCATAAAATTGAGAAAATCAGGGGCCCGGACAAGACAGCTCCAGGGAAACCCCAGATTAGTCTTGTGTAGTAACCTGGCCCGTGTTTTTTTCATAGACAGTGAGGTTTTTTGAGTATGATACACATTAATTCCCCGTCAAATTGGTGAGTGATATTAAAAAATATTTTTTCCCTTTTGTTATTTTAAAAGGTTTAAATAATCAAATTTTTTAAATTTTTAAAATACAGTCCAAAAAATTTATATTTTAACCGATTCCCGGTGATGTATATTTTATTTAAAATTTAAAAGGTCCGGCAACTAATGGGATATGCGGGGATCGAAGGGGGACATTTTTGGGGGGGCCTGGTGTCCCAAATTCCTAATTGTTAAATGATAAATAATAATTATCTATGTTCTTTACTGTTATGTTTTTATAATGATACATTCAGACAAATGCAATTTTCCACAATTAAATTTTCCCGTTGGTCCTTCTTGAAAAGGGGTAATTTTGTGAAGGGGATTAATTTTTTTAAATTGATTACTTGATAAATTTTATGTGAAAAGACAGAAGGAGGTGGTTGGGTTTAAATTCACAAAATTTTTTGAATGTGTAGTGGATTATAATTTTTTAAAATTAAAATTTGATAAGTCAAGGGCCCGGCTAATTTTAAAAATTAAAATTTGGGAATTAAAAATTAAATTTTATTTAAAACAATTTTTGGGGCCCAAAATTTATTCAGTGTATGTTTTAAAAGAAAAGCCAAGGTTGCTAATTAATTTTTTTATGTAAATATTAAATTTTTTCTATCCAAAAATTTGGCAAGGGTTTTTATTTAAATTTTTATAATAATTTTTTAAAGCCAAGGGTGGTTTAAAAGGGTTTTTTTAATTTACATTTAAAATTTTATAAATTTTTACATGTAATTGCTGACTCAAATAAACTAGGATTTTATTCAAAGGGAAAATTTATCATGTTGTTGAATAAAGATCGACACCATGCCCAGCCCCTTTTAGGGGAAAGGGGAGGTGCCTGAGCCCGGGGGCCTTTACTCATAAAACCTTTTTCCCCCTTCCCATTAGCCCCCTTGGGGGGGGATGGCAGACCCGAAGGCCCAGCTTGTGGCTAGGCCTGGGGACAGTTTGGGCCCCAAAAATGAGCCCGGGGACTTGTGCCCCCTCCCCGGGAGACTTAGGGCTCAGGGGCACTCCCTTTAAAAAGGGGCCAAAGGCCCGGGCCCCCACTTTGGGAAAAGGGCCCCCCGGGGAAAAAACAAAGGGGAACTTTTAATTTAAAAATAATCATGTTGTAAATTGTAAAACAGTGGTTTTTAATAAAACTGAAATTTTTAAAACATTGCATCATGGTGAAAATTTAGGAAATTAATATAGAAGAAAAAAAAAATGGAAATAAGCAAAAAAAACATCCTGCAAGCTAAAAAAAAGGGATGTAACAAAAACCTAAATAAATGCTTGGAAATTTAAAGAATCAAGAAACTGTGAATACTGATGATTTAAAATTGTATTAAGGGTTTTTTGGTAATAGATATGGATTTTATACAAATTAATTACAACAAAAAATGAAGGGGGTTTTTTTGAAAAAGTGTAGATAGAGGGAAAAGATTCCCTAATTAATCAGTATTAGGGAAATTTGAGGAAAAAAATTCTTTCCCTTTTAAAAGTCAGGCCCTTTAAAAAATTAAAATGTGGTTTAAAACCCGGCTTTTAAACAGTCTGCTCCAACCCAAAAAAATGTCTTTGCCAAAAACTCCCAAATCAAGTTTTCCCGTTTACCCGGAGGGTTTTCCTGGAGAGAGTTTTCGGGGGTCCAAACGCCCCCGGGCCCGGCTTGACCAGGGCCCCCTGGGTGGATCAGCCCCCGATCAACCCCGGGTTTTCTTTCTTTCTGCACGGGAAAAAAAACTTAAGGCCACAGGGCCCGGTGAACAGGGAAATGACTTTAGGGGCTTGTCCCTTTCCAGCCCTTTAAGATGCCAGGGGTCGTTGGTAAAACCCCCTTATGTATGCTGGGAGGCAGTTGAACAGTCTCGGGCCCCCGCCCCTTATTGTATGGTCTCTTAACGTGCTAGTGACACCCCTGCTTTTCATTGGGGGGATGGTGCATCGTCTGCCAAGTCTTTTGCTTTCGTAGTGAGTGATTTTCGTGTGCAAGTTCGGTACTAGTCCCTCTAGGATTTTCCAGGTGTATATAATCATGTATCTCTCCCTCCTGCGTTCCAGGGAATACAGGTTTAGAAACCTCAAGCGCTCCCAGTAATTGAGGTGTTTTATCTCCGTTATGCGCGCCGTGAAAGTTCTCTGTACATTTTCTAGGTCGGCAATTTCACCTGTATTTAATCCTGGTGAAAATTGGTAGGAATTTTGGTCAATTTTTAAAGCACCTGTGCATGATAGAAGTGACCTAGCCTGTGTAACTAAATTATTTTACCTCAAAGGACAGGTAAGAGGAGATGCTCACATACTCATACAAGCCTTTCCCAATGTAGATGACTCTTACAAGGAAGCAGTTGACTTATTGAAGGTCACTTATGGTAATATAGAACAAAGTAGGTTGGATCTAGTGAATATCATTGTTAATTTAAAATCTCCAGATCACACTTACAAAGGTTTACAGCAGTTTAGAGTTAAACTGGAGAGCACTCTCAAAACTTTAATTAATAAATATAATCTGAAGGAATCAGACTGGTTATTGAGTGCCATTGTACAGAATAAATTAAACTATAAAACACTTGAATGGTTCTCAAACAAATATCACAAGGTTTATTTTGGTCTGGAGGAAATAAGACTAGGTCTACAAGAATTAATTGTTCAGTTGCAGACCAGCCAACCAACTCATTTTAAAGATGCAACACATAATAACTCTGAGGTATCTGTCAAGTTTCACAAAGGGAAAAATTATCAAAATGTTAATAATCAAAATTCATTTCCTAGAAAGAGTTGCATAGGTGCATATCAAGTAGCAGGAATTAGAAATGATGATTCTCCACAAGGTAAGAAGATTAAGTACCCTCCTAAGAGTAGCCCAGTTAATAAGAAACCAGTAAAAGAAAAGAGAGATTGTCTCTTCTGCAAGGGTACTCATTTTTCTAAGAATTGCAATGCATAAAATTCATGGGAATGATAAAGTTTGAAAGATTGGAGGAACTTGACAGATGTATCCAGGTGTTGGGTAATCACAATGTAAAGGATTGTTTGCCAAATTAAACTTTCTGTTATTCAATGTCACAAACGGAAGACCACCATATAGTCATGTGTAGGGTCTATATGATAATGTTGATAATTATGATATGTTGACAATCCTGACACTACAGTGGCTAATGTAAAAAATTGCTGCTAATGTTAATAATGATGGTTTTGCAGAAGTTAGCCTACTGAGTTACAGGATAAAAATTGATGATAAAAAGGATAAATCCCAAAAACACTGTAAATGCATTATTGCGACCAGGGACCAGCGTACTTCATAAAACGTAAATGTCTTGATGGTATGAAAGTCAGATCGGGAGATCCACAACTTTAAATTATTGGTTTTCCTTCAGATAAAAGAGCTCAGTTGTATCGACATTTTATTAACTGTCAGTACCTACTTTTGTCTCTTCTCTCATCTCTCTCTCTCTCTTCATCTTTGTAATTGTGATAAGGTGTAAGATACCTCGCCTGTACCATCCATATATCATATATGTACCATTTATGAACACACATACAAGAGGGCTCTGAGTGGTGTTTTTGGTGGGGTGTGTGTCGTCTTAGTGGTGGTGGTCTGGGTTGAGTATAGGTTGGAGGTGTTCATTGATTGAGCACTTGTGTCTTGTGATCTATTTTGGACTTCTGACTTTGTAGTGAATATTTGCTCTTGCATAAGACTATAAGTGGAAAGTAAGCGAGGAATTCTTGTGTTTGTGAGTCTTTCACAGATATCATCACTGGCAAACATGGCAAACCTGTATAGAGGGACCTATTTCTGCAGTGTGATGGAAATGATGATAGCTTCCAGACCTTTAAAAGTAAACAAAAGAGAAAAAAGTGAGAATGGGCTGAGCGCGAGTAGTCAGGACTCATTGACTCGTACACAATGTGGCGATATAAACGTTCTTGGTGCACAGATGGCTGCAAGAAAGTCTTTCTTCAAAGGGAGAATGTGTTGAGCTGAACTTCCCTGGGACAAACACCCCGCTGATGCTATGTGTGCATGGCTAATGGAAGCTGTAAACAAGCATCCTAACTCGAGGATCAATTTGGAAAAAACACACACAACTTGTGTTTGTGGAACAGAATAAGAGCTGATCAATGATCTACCTTAGTACCCTTATGGGATATTAAGCTGCTCCGACCTCTCCATCAGACACTCACACTTTAAAAAATGGGTCAGTATCATAATCTTTGGATACCCTCTCTGCATAGGACCCAATCCCATCTGACTCTAAGTGAGCATATCATCAAGCTAAAAGACTTAAAGGAAAAATCTCAAATTATTGCCAGTTGGGTGTTAGGATCCTGTGCCCCTCCCCCGGAATATCTGGGTGACATGGTTTCTGTTTCCTTAAACATCCGAAGTGTTACCATACCCCCTAAAGTAGTGTACAAATGCCAGCACTATGGCATGTGCAGTAGACTGTGGAATACTACATTCTTGTGGGGTAAGTGTTGCTGGGACATTCCATTGGATAGATGAATGCACAGTGGCCCTGACAGCCGAAAATTATAAGTGTATCAAACTTAAGAAGTTGGGGGTTCAATTTCCACAAGGACTGCAGTTCAGAACTCCAAACAAACTTCGATTGTAAACCTGATAACAGTCCTTTATGGTTAACTGAGGATGGGGGCCATCCCCGTCTACCACAGCCAGATCTGAGACTGAACCTCTGCAAAGTTAACCTGTGCAAGAACCCACTCACTGCATAGGATTCTGGTGAATCGATACCAGAATGCCATCACACACACACCAGCTGTGAGGAGCTAGCCATCCCTGCTAGCCACTTATGGAACTATGGTGCTGCCACTACAGATACCTATGGCTACACCTGAATTGGGGATGTGTTTGTCATTTATCCCAATACACACAACTACAACGTCAGATGGACACCACACAGGTAACTCTGGAAACTGGAGATGCAGTCAGATGCACAGGACCATACTGCATAGGAATGGACGAAACAGAGAACACTAATGTA
Organism: Cherax quadricarinatus; assembly: GCF_026875155.1. Taxonomy (NCBI): domain Eukaryota; kingdom Metazoa; phylum Arthropoda; class Malacostraca; order Decapoda; family Parastacidae; genus Cherax; species Cherax quadricarinatus. Next base: position 47,247,309 of record NC_069422.1, read on the forward strand.
ACCATGTACTTGTTAAGGTGTAGGTGTTAAAGAAAGCACTAACCACAGAAGTGCCCATCCTCCGGAGAGGCATTGGATTCGCCTGATCTTCCTCATATTATAACATATTCTCCAGAAAAAAAATTGAGCATCTTGAACAGATTCTGACACGTTTACTAAATATCATGTAATAGGATGATGCTCTTGAGCATGGTGATGATGTCAAAGTGCAGCAATCTCCGTTCAGCTCCAGCAATTTGTGAGGAAAGAAGCCCATAACTCTTTGCCTTCAAGCTTGCCATTTTAACTGGCTGCCAAACATGCCGAAAAATGCTTAAAAATATAAGGTCCTGAAGATAAAAGGGACGTACAAAACTATGCTATTGCTCTTAAGTATCTGCACACTGTAGTCAAAGCATTAATAGTTTTTACCATCTTATGAGCAGAGATTGTAATAACTCCACTACAATGGATACATTACAAAAAAATCTTTTCATGGAAACATTGCATCCATCAGGAAGCGGTTTGCCTGACTTACATCATATTAGTGCAACCAAGAATACTGATGGTCATCTGTTTGCAGGAATGTAGATTGAACTAGATGGAGCACCTTCCCCAAACTTGCCTGGATATGCCAGCTTATTAACCTAAGGTCAACCAACTGTTGTGTGGATGTATGTCAGAAAAGAACTTGCCACATTCACTCCTTTCCTTGCAGAAGTCGAGTTAACATTGCAGTATCATGGTGTCAAAAGTATATGCAGGCGATTTTTCCATAAAACATTTTTAATTTATGCCCAGCGAACCAGCTTCGACCTGATGCTTTACCGCTCGCATCAATAGTGATTCTACCATCATTCTTGGATATTTATGCCAGAATAAGAATATTGGGGGGTCTATAACAAAACTCAATGGAAACTAAACTAGTGAGATTGCTCAAATGAGCTGATAGAAATGTTCGAAATTGTGGGGCACTACTGAGCTACTCACATATATGTGGCATTACTAGATCTGTGAGTCTTGGATTTAATAGCTCATATACGATGCATGACTCTGTCATAGTTGATGATCTCTACTCTGATCACTTCCCAAGACTATACAACATGTCATCTTGATACATCTCAGCAAATCGAGAGCTAAATTACAGAAGGAGGACCAATCTAACCCCCCACCCAACCAGAACACAGAGACAAACTTTATTAACCACTTGGATCAATGAGTATAAGATTTACGAGCCCACTGGCACACCAAATTTAATGATGATTTAATTACCACATTTGAGAGTGTTCTCACAGATCAATGTGGGCCTAGGAATAGGAAACAAAGACCCCTCCACTATAAATAAACAATAAAAAAAACCAATGTAAATACTATTAATGATCCCAGTGCGCAATCTACACATGCAGCTAGGAGTGATTGGTAAAAGCATTCCGTGAATGTATAGAACCCCAGACCTGCTCAGGAACGTTCCAAGCTGCACTAACAAATGCAGAATAGAAAGTAAGAACTTAGGCAACAGGAAATGGGAACAGTTTGTTAGTGGATTACTAGGTCCACCCCTTTGAGTTTGGCTGGGGAAAGGTATAAATAAAATAACCAGGAAAAAAGACTGGACAATGTTGCTCATCCCTTTCCTTTGAAAAAAGCAAATGACCTCATAAAAGACTGGTCCAAAACATCCAGGCATGAAAGCCTTCTTCATCTCATATTAGAAAATAATTTAGAGAGTACCCTTCTGAAGGAAATGTGAACTGATTAATTTTATGAGCCTAAAATATTGATGAGAGTGATTGCCTCTTTACCGAGTATGAATTAGATAATGCATTAACCAAAGGTCATCAACTGACTCCTGGAGAGGATGGTGTTAACCTATGATATTCTCAGAATCTAGGCTCACGTGCTGATAACCCTTTGTTCCGGCACTGTTTAATCTCAGTTACATTGAGGGCGTTCTTCCTACTTACGGGCCTACTCGCTCGAGTCTCATTGTGCCTATCCCTAATCCCAACAGCATGATACATTTAGGCCGATCTCCTTAACAAGTTGTCTTTGTAAAACTTTATGAAAGAATGATGCTTAACAGACTGTACTACAGAATCAGACATTCAACTTTCCCCCTAACCTCTAATGGGTTCATGAAAGGGTTAAAATGTGTTGCAGAACTGTATTTCCACCTTTTCTCACTGCACACACTCTACTAGTTTTACACTTTTCTTGATCTAAAATCTGCATTGATATGCGAACAGAACCGTTATACTCATGAACTAGCCAAAATGAATATTGTGGTTAGCGTACTCTGCTGGTAATAGCGATCCTGTCAAAATAGGTATCTCTGATCTTTACCAAGGCTCAGAAGTGATTCTAAAGAAATGTTTTAGGTACACCGACCAGGGAGGAGATCTTAGTCCCATGCTATTTTAATATTGCGATTTATTGCTCTCCTAAATGCTCTACCTGCTCACTCACCTAAACATATGCTAGAGCTATGCTGATGATATCATGATCCATACAACAGGGCATAAGAAGTTGAATACCATTATTAATGAAGTTCAAGCAATTTGTAATCGACTAGGGCCTCATAATATCTTCTCTAAAACTAAGATATTTCAAGCAAACGACATCCCCTACCATCTATTTGCAGGGTTGAAAATCATTAGCTACGTTTAAAACTTACAGATATTTTGGTGTAGATGTACCCTTTATCAAAATCCACTATACCAAAACTAAACAAGAAATGTAAAGCCTAGGTAAATGGCTTCAAGCTGTTGCTGGCTACATCCCAACTATGGTGCTAATGTGAGAATCGTGAGAATGATGTACATAGGCCTATGTTAGGTCCTTAATTGATTATGCTGCTCCATGTTGATAGTAGTAGAGAAAAGTTCTCTCCGTACTCCCTTGGAGTTTAATGCAAAATGGAAGCTCTCAGGATTATTCTTGTGCTGTCCCCAGAGTCTACAAAAGTCTTAACATGAGGAAGGAGTGGTATTTCTAGTATCAGTGATAGGATTGTTGAACTTAACACTGTACTCGGTATATTAGAATGTTGAGAAACGAACCAGACACTGTAAGTGAATCTTACCAAGTGCTAGAGGTTAAATACACACGATTAAATGGATTGTTGGAAAAACGTGCAATTGCATTAAGTTTTAATAACCTGCAGAAACTGTATCACTGTAGGCATCAAGAGCATTTAACCTCCATGGCAGATGTGTTCATTTAATATAACATACCTGCAAGTCCGCCCCAAGAAGCTCATGCTAGTTAATTCCCTCCTTAAATCCTCTTGTTGAGCAACTGCTCAGAAGAAATTTCTCACCTAGCTGGTAGAAACAGTTATCACAAGTTATATACATGTGGGATCTAAACAGGAGCTTCTGGCAGAGGCTGCATCTGCTCTTGTTGCCACCTCCCTTGTTTAAGGAACGCATAATAAATTTTGTTGAGTTAGGAATAAGAATTAACAACTGGGCCGTCTACACTAGCAAACGAATTGTTTTGAATCCTAATGGCGATAAAGCTAACCTATTGACACTCGAGCTTGATTCTATCATCATTACTGATTCTATGTCATCATTGAAGTGCCCATGAGACACTCTTCAGGTCACTTGTTCTATTAGGCTGGAATATTGCTGCACTCTAACAGCCCTTCAAGGCAGGTGACAATTGACGACCTTAGAAAAATGTACAAGAGAACTTTCACGGCGCGCATAACGGAGATATAACACCTCAATTACTGGGAGCGCTTGAGGTTTCTAAACTGTATTCCCTGGAACGCATAGAGGGAAGAGATACATGATTATATCACCTGGAAAATTCCTAGAGGGAACTAGTTTACCCGAACTTGCACACGAAATCACTCACTACGAAAGAAAAGACTTGGCAGACGATGCAACCAATCCCCCCAATGAAAAGCAGGGGTGTGTCACTAGCACGATTAAGGAGGACCATACAATAAGTGTCTGGGGCCGAGGGACTGTTTCCAACTGCCTCCCCAGCATACATAAGGGGGATTACCAACAGACCCCTGGCAGTCTTCAAGCTGGCACTGGACAAGCACCTAAAGTCAGTTCCTGATCAGCCGGGCTGTGGCTCGTACGTTGGTTTGCGTGCAGCCAGCAGCAACAGCCTGGTTGATCAGGCGCTGATCCACCAGGAGGCCTGGTCACAGACCGGGCCGCGGGGGCGTTGACCCCCGAAACTCTCTCCAGGTAAACTCCAGGTAAGGCTCTTGGCTCATATAATGACTCCAACATGCTCATTGGGGAAGCCAGGTATAGATACTCAAAAATTAGGGACAAAGGAATTAATGTACAATTGCTATGGATCCCATCACACATTGGATTACTCCTTCATGATAAAGTTGATATGTTAGACAAGAAGAGTATCCAGAAGGAGAATGTAGAATATAACTTTGGTATAACTGTGTCTAGCATTAGGAATAATACTAGGAGAGAAGTAAATAATGAAAATGATTGTTATAGGAAAGCAGTAGAAGCCTGAGTTAGATCTATAACCCACTATGATAAATGAACGTAGATAAGTATGTTTTTTTAAAATGGAGCAAACTTGCAATGTGAACAGACTGACTGATGTTGTAGTGGCGGTTAGGCTTGGTTACAAGTACTTCTGGCAGTATGGGAGACACACCAGATGTGATTCAAACTAAATGTAAATTATGTGATCAGGCATTGGTCACTCTCTTGAACACTATGTGCTTAATTGGCCATTATTGAGGAATACAGGAGGCACAGACAGTATATAACCTAAGTTGACATGTCAAGATATCTTATTAATGAAGATAAGATACCAGATATACTAAGCAAATTTCCTAAATTTGTTTGTAACAGATAAGTGAACTATAGATATGTAGATATAAATCCATATGTATTCCTGTTAACCCTTTGGGGCCTAGTTCCTAGGCCTTTTGTGTATCCATATGCTCTCGCGCTACCGTCCACAGGATGGATATGGGGTGCACAATAAACTAGCCACTTCGGTGGCAAAATCTAAAAAAAAAATCTAGGTTGGGCAATGAGAAAAAACGTGTTATTGCAGTAATTGTAGATAGACTTCCAGAGAAAATATCTACAGTAGGGCTTAGTAAAGCTACAGAAACACTCTCACATAATGTAAATTTAGCACCTTCTGGTGTAAGTGATGATTCTGTAGGCCCAATAAAATTTTGATAGGGAGTGACTATTATGCCCTTTGTAAAGGGTTTATTGGTAAAGAATGTTTGGTGTCCCCTTTGAAGATGCAGGAGGCCATGTAATGTATGTAGGATTCCTCGTAATAATAATTCATCATGACTAGAGGGAAACTACAAATAAACATAATGTGTTTGTCTTAATCATGAAATCGTGCCCCGTATAATTCTTCCATAGAGGGATGGATGTTGGAGGCCCAGTTGCATAAATTGTGGGAATTTATACAGCATTGGAATAAATGTAAATGAAGAAAGTCCAGATGATTCTTTTACTCGGATCCCCCCCCCCCCCACCAGCGCGCTGTAAAATTTGAATTTGGACAATACTGGGTACGACTTTCGTGGAGATTGGAACCATCTCCAGAATTGCCACTAATTACAGAATGGCATATGGACAGTGCTAAGGCTCAGCTCCGCGAACTGAGTAAGACACCAGAATTGTTAACTGCCTATAATGATATAATTGCTGAGCAATTAATTAATAAATTTATAGAAGAGGTACCTCCTGAGCAAGCCAAAATTTATGGTCACTATTTGCCACATCACAGAGTGAAGAAGGAGTCTAAGACCACTCCTCTGAGAATTGTGTTTAATTGTAGTGCCAGGAGTAACAAAAATGTACCTAGTTTAAATGACTGTTTGATGACATGTCCGTCGTTGACGAAAAAATTAGGAGATATCTTATTAAATTTCAGAGTGAAGCACTATGCCTTTACAGCTGACATAAGTAAAGCTTTCCTAAGACTGGGTTTACAAGAGGCTGACCAGGATTTTACCCGCTTCTTATGGCCTGAGAATCCTAGTGACCCACTTAGCCCTTAGCCCTTAGCCCTTAGGAGCGTATTATTTGGTGCTACATCCTTAAACGTATGGGAAGTCCATTGGGTAAAGTAATGAGCAAACAATTTTATGTGGACAATTTCCTGGGTGTGACGTCAACTGAAGAGGAACTGTCAATGACTTACGGAGAGGCTAATAAAATAATGCAAAGTGCAAATATGCCTCTGAGGGAATGGAATAGTAATTCGTCCAAATTAAAGGACAAAATAAGTAAAGATCTCCCTGGAGATGAAGTGCCAAAATGTAGTAATGTATTGGGATTAACTTGGGATACTGAGAGAGATTTTTTAATGTTAAAACCTAATAATTACAGTATGCCCAATAAATTAACTAGGAGAGTGTTGCTTGCTGAAGTTTCCAAATGTTTTGATCCACTAGGTTTAGTGTCACCCTTTACTATAAGAGGGAAATTATTAATTCAGGAAGCATGGAAACTTAAATGTGCTTGGGATGAAATTCTACGTAAAGAATTCATTAACAGGTGGGATGAATTAATTGGTGATTATGAGAAAATTCCAATGTTGGAGTTCCCACGCCAGGTGGCCAATCCTGATGGGAAAAATGTACTCCACATTTTTTGTGATGCTTCAAAATTGGCATATGGAGCAGTTGCTTACTTTAAATGTAATAGTGTTATTTCTCTTGTTATGTCTAAGGTTAAAGTGTCCCCAAATTTAAAATCACGTACCTTGCCTCAGTTGGAATTAACAGCCTTTTATGTAGGTGTAAAATTAGCTAATTATATAAGAAATAAGTTGCAGGAGATAAATATTAGCGACACTGTAATTTGGTCTGATAATGAGGTTTATCCTTACAATGGATTCGTAATGGAAACAGTAAAATTGTGTACGTACAAACAGAGTCGCTGAAATTTAATCAGATGCAAGAGAAGTATAATATTTTCTGGGTCAGCATTGTTAAATTTAAATCATAACCTGGGTGAGGAGAATCCAGCTGATTTCTTGTCTCGAGGTTTACCTTATGCTAAATTTGCAAATGCTGTATCATGGTTTAAAGGACCGAGCTGGATGGTAAATAAAGCTAATTGGCCTGTACAAAAGGTGTATATTACTCCTGTTGAAATTCTGTGGACCACCACTCCAATGTTTGCCCCTCCCTTAGCCATTGATATAAATAGGTATTCTTCTTTTCCCCAAACTATCAATGTAACTAAGTTGGTGTTTAAATTTCTAAACAGATGAATATATCTATAAGTTTTCACATCCTCTTGAATATTGGATAAAGAGGGTACAAGAAGAAATCTATGGGAAATGAGATTAAATTGATGATGGAAAGAAAATTGTGAAAGGTTCCATAATAGGGGAAATTGGGGCTGTATTTAGAGAACAATGTAATTAGGTGCAGAGGTAGATTACAAAATGCTGAATTGGGTGATTATGCTAAACACCCTATCTTACTGCCCAAAACTCATCATCTAACAAATTTAATTGTTCTAAATGCCCATAAAAATGTAATGCATGGTGGGGTACAAGATACCTTAAATTGTATTAGGGAAACTTTCTGGATTCCACAAGGACGGCAAAGTGTAAAAAGGGTGATTAAATCTTGTGTAATATGTCGCCATGTGGATGCCAGATCCTATATGAACCCAGGTCCTCCACCATTGCCAAATGAGCAATTTGAGTCATTTAGCAACGAACTCCACCAGGCCGCAGTGTGGAAAATACCGTATATATTTTCCGGAAATACGGTAATTTATAGGTAAATTGATGCCCTATATTGTATTTTTAAAAGAAGTATGTTATCGAAAATGGGAAACCTGCGGCTGGGGGGGTCAATCGCCATTTTGTTTGAATTTGGATTAAAAACGTTGGTGTAATGGGAAGAATTTTTCGTGCTCTAGAGGTTAAAATTGGGCTGGCACCTCTCAAATAGGAGACGAAATTGTTGGATGTGCATTCCTGCATAACTTGAGATATCAGGCGACTGGACAAGACAGCTCCAGGAACCTCAGATAAGTCTTGTGTAGTAACCTGGCCAGTGTTATTTTCATAGATAGACAGTGAGGTTTTCTGAGTATGATACACATTAATCTCCAGTCAAATTGGTGAGTGATAATAAAATATTTTCCTTCTGTTATGTAAATGTGTTTATATAATCATTTTTTAATTTTAATATACAGTCCACAAATTTATATATTTACCAGCATTCCTGGTGATGTATATTTCATTTAATTAATAGGTCCAGTGCAACTTGTGGATATGACAGTAGTAGGTATCGAAGGGGGACATTTTTTGCGACCTAGGTGTCCCAAATTCCTACTTGTCTAACTGATAAATAATAATTATCTATGTTCATTTACTGTTATGTATATAATGATACATTCAGATAAATGCAATTTTCCACAATGTTCTTGAAGCCTGACCACTGACTGTGGATTCTGCAAAGTTGTTATCCCTTTCCCTAGTGTGAAAAAATATTATTATTATCACATTTATAATTATTAACAAATCGCCTGCAGAAGGCTTACAGGGCTTTACATGAATTATTACCTGCAAGTAATTTGGTTGAGGTATACCTGGTGAGGGTTCCGGGGTCAACGCCCCCGCTGCCCGGTCTGTGACTAGGCCTCATGGTGGATCAGGGCCTGATCAACCAGGCTGTTACCGTTGGCCGCATGCAACCCGACGTATGAACCCCAGCCCGGCTAGTCAGGTACTGACTTTAGGTGCCTGTCCAGCGCCTTCTTGAAGACAGCCAGGGGTCTATTGGTAATACCACTTATGTATGCTGGGAGGCAGTTGAACAGTCACTTATTGTGTTGTCTCTTATCGTGTTAGTGACACCTCTGCTTTTCATTGGGGGAATGTTGCATCATCTGCCAAGTCTTTTGCTTTCATGGGGAGTGATTTCCCAAGTGCATATAATCCCGCCTGCATTCTAGGGAGTACATGTTGAGGAACTTCAAGCATTCCCATTAACTGAGGTATTTTATCACAGGTGTGCTGTGAAGGTTCTCTGTACATTTTCTAGGTCAGCAATTTCACCTGCCTTGGAAGGTGCTGTTAGTGTGCAGCAATATTCCAGCCTAGATAGAACAAGCGACCTGAAACCATACCCCGGCCGGGATTGAACCCGCGGTCAGAGTCTCAAAACTCCAGCCCGTCGCGTTAGCCACTAGACCAGCTAGCCACAAAAAGATTCGTCCAACTAGGTATATTTCTACACCATAGGAAGGTTAGCACAGGCACCACTGTGACCACAAATGCAAGTTTTTACAGACGAATCGTGTCATTACGATTTCGTGAGTCATGTTGACGGCAGTGAAGGGACTTGAGCTAGAGTTCGTCACGGCCACGCTAGCTGGAGATTCGTCTGTAAAAACTTGCATTTGTGGTCACAGTGGTGCCTGTGCTAACCTTCCTATGGTGTAGAAATATACCTAGTTGGACGAATCTTTTTGTGGCTAGCTCGTCTAGTGGCTAACACAACGGGCTGGAGTTTTGAGACTCTCTGACCGCGGGTTCAATCCCGGCCGGGGTATGGTTTGTTTGCAGTCGTGTCATTACGATTTCGTGAGTCAAGCGACCTGAAGAGTGTCATCATGGGCTTGGCATCCCTAATTTTGAAGGTTCTCATTATCCATCCTGTCATTTTTCTAGCAGATGTGATTGATACAATGTTATGGTTCTTGAAGGTGAGATCCTCCGACATGATCACTTCCAGGTCTTTGACGTTGGTTTTTCGCTCTATTTTGTGGTGGGAATTTTGTTTTGTACTCTGATGAAGTTTTAATTTCCTCGTGTTTACCATATTGGAGTAATTTAAATTTCTCATCATTGAACTTCATATTGTTTTCTGCAGCCCATTGAAAGATTTTGGTTGATGTCCGCCTGGAGCCTTGCAGTGTCTGCAATGGAAGACACTGTCATGCAGATTCGGGTGTCATCTGCAAAGGAAGACACGGTGCTGTGGCTGACATCCTAGTCTATGTCAGATATGAGGATGAGAAACAAGATGGGAGCGAGTGCTGTGCCTTGTGAAACAGAGTTTTCCACCTCCGCCCGGCTACCACACCTCCATAGTATATCAACATAAAATGTTTATATACTATGTAACGTGTTTCTTATATAATTTTGTAGAAAATACCATAGATGAATTAGTGAAAATGTCTATATTAACGTAAAATAAGACATTTAATGTGCCGAAGAGTGATTATTATTACATAATAGAGAGATGTGATCACGGAGAATGGAGAATGTAAACAAATTGTGTGGTGCATGGAATGACTGCTGGCTGTATAGAGAGTTTTGGTCATAATTTGAAATCGTTGTATTAGCGGAACGCCGTAAGGGTAAACGCCGTAAAGCTGGGCCCTACTGTATTACATCTGCATTTTGTTTGTCTTCTAGAGTATCCAGAACCTTGTCACAGTGGTACAGCAGTTGGGACATTCAGGAGTGACCTGTTCTAAACTCATGCTGCCCTGGGTTGTGTAGCTGATGGGTATCTAGATGGGAGCAATCTTGCTTCTTAGAACCCTTTCAAAGATTTTTATGATATGAGACATTAGTGCTATTGGTCTATAATTCTTAACTATTGCTTTACTGCCCCTTTCTGGAGTGGGGCTATGTCTGTCGTTTTTAACAGCTGTGGGACGAGCCGTGTCCATGCTCTCTCTCTCAACAGGATGTTAAAAGCACAGTTCTTAATGAACACAGAATTCCATTAGTCTGGGCCTGGGGCCCAGATGTCATTTGGCATCAGGATAATATCAGATAGGTTTGCGTCTACCAAATTCTGTGGCTCTCTGATAAAATATTCATTTATTTCTTCAACTCTCAGTCTGGTCAGCGGCTTGCTTAAAACAAGTCATAATGGGACTTCAGCAGCACTTCCATGCTGTCATCTGTGAAGGACCCACTCGTTTAAGTAGAGGCCCAATACTGGATGTTCTTCTCGACTTTGATTTGGAGTAAGAAAAGAAATATTTTGTGTTTCTTTCAATTTCATTTATGGCTTTCAGTTCTTCCTGCATTTCTTGACTCCCGTAAGATTCCTTTAGCTTTAGTTCGATGTTTCCTATTTCTCTGACCAGTGTCTCCCTAAATACTGCAGATACATTGGCCTCTTTTAGCCACTGTTATTCATTGCCTTTGCCTGTATATGGAGTGTCTTCTTCTTTCTAGTTTACGTCTCCTTCTTTTCCTTAAAGGAATATGCCTTGAGCATACCTCGAGTGTCACAGAGTTAATTTGTTCTAGACACAGGTTTGGATCCATGTTGCTTAGGCTATCTTCCCAGACACACTAAAAACAACAGACATAGCCCCACTCCACAAAGGTGGTAGTAAAGCAATTGCAAAGAACTACAGACCGATAGCACTAACATTCCATATCATAAAAATCTTTGAGGGGGTTCTAAGAAGCAAGATCGCCAACCACCTAGATACCCATCAATTACATAACCCAGGGCAACACGGGTTTAGAGCAGGTCGCTCCTGCCTGTCCCAGCTACTGAACTACTATGGCAAGGTCCTGGATGCTGTAGAGGATAAACAAAAAACAGATGTAGTATACAAAGACTTTGCAAAAGCTTTCGACCAGTGTGACGGATCTATAACTTCCTGACAAATAGAATACAAAGAGTAATAGTAAAGAGAGAAAAGTCTGAGGCAGCCATGGTAAAAAGCTCTATTCCACAAGGCACAGTACACACTCCCATTCTACTCCTCATCCTCATTTCTGACATAAAGATGTAAGTCATAGCTCCGTGTCTTCCTTTGCGGATGACACCCGGATTACCATGGCAGTGACTTCCATCGAAGACACCGTGAGACTCCAAGCGGACATCAACCAAATCTTCGAATGGGCCACTCAAAACAATATGAACATCAATGAGGAGAAATTTCAACTACTCAGATATGGGAAACTTGAGGAAATAAAAATTTATCAGGGTATACCACAAATTCTAACCATACAATAGAGTGGAAAAGTAATGTGAAAGACCTGGGAGTGATAATGTCAGAGGATCTCGCCTTCAAAAGACCACAACAATGTATCTACCTCATCTGCTAGGAAAATGGTAGGATGGATAATGAGAACCTTCAAAACTAGGGATGCAAAGCCCATGATGATTCTCTTCAAATCGCTTGTGCTCTCTAGGCTGGAATACTGCTGTACACTAACGGCCCCCTTCAAGGCTGGCGACATTGCAGACCTGGAGAGTGTACAAAGAACTTTCACAGCACATATAAGCATGATAAGGCACCTAAATTCCTGTGAACGGTTGAAGGTCCTTGATCTGTATTCCCTGGAATGCAGGCGAGAGAGATACATGATAATATACACTTGGAAGGTCCTGGAGGGATTGGTACCAAACCTGCACACGAAAATCACTCCCTATGAAAGCAAAAGACTCGGCAGGAGATGCAACATTCCCCTGATGAAAAGCAGGGGCGCAACGAGTACACTGAGAGACAACACAATAAGTGTCCGGGGTCCAAGACCATTCAACTGCCTCCCAGCCTACATAAGGGGGATTACCAATAGACCCTTGGCTGTCTTTAAGAAGGCACTGGACAGGCACCTGAAGTCAGTACCTGACCAACCAGGCTGTGGTTCACACGTCAGCTTGCATGCGGCCAGTAATAACAGCCTGGCTGATCAGACCCTGATCCACCGTGAGGCTTGGTCTCAGATCGAGCCGCGGGGACGTTGACCCCCGAAACCCTCTCCAAGTAAACTCCAGGTTGTATTTGGTGAAGGCTCCCTTGTGACTCCTCATATTTTGTCGGTCTGGGGCCCCACGCATACATGTCTGAACCTCTATTTTGTTATAATCTGAGTATATTGTTTTTGATATGGTGACATCTCATATTAGATCATCATTGTTAGTGAAGATGAGGTCCAATGCATTCTCCAATATTGTTGGCTCTATTATTTTCTGGTTTAAGGTGAACTTGGTGCAGAGATTTAAAAGCTCGTGTGTGTGCGAGTTTTCATCTGAGCTCCCTCCTGGTGTTATCTCTGCTACATTATTTGCTACATTCCTCCATTTTAGGTGCCTTAGGTTGAAATGCCCCAGGAGATGTTGGGGGCAGGAGCTGGAAAATTTTCCAGACAGTGACCAATTTTCGAAAGTTGTTCCAGGAATTGTTAGGAAGTTGAATCCGGAGGGTTATATACAACCACAATGACCAGGTTTTGGTTCTCAATCTTTACTGCCAAAACTTCAACTACATCATTTGAGGCATTTAGTAGTTCTGAGCATATAAGTGACTCTATGATACACAGGCTTCCCCTCCTTTTGCCTGTTCACTCTGTCGCATCTGTTTAAGTTGTAACCAAGGATCCATATTTCACTGTTCAAGTGCTCCTTTATGTGGGTCTCTGAAAACCGTAAACATTGCATTCGACTCTGTAAGCAGTCCACGGATGAAATGTATGTTGTTGCTCGTTGTATATTTGCAAAAATGAATGTCGTTGGATTGGTGGTATGGGGGTTAAGGGTCTTTTTTTCCTGGCACTAATATCTGTTGTTTTGGAGTGGAGGCCATCGACTGTAATTCCACTCCAGAAATGATCGGAGTTGGTGTACGATTTCTGTCATTTCATGCCAGCTTTTTTTCCTTCCTGGTGCTAAAAAACCTCTCTCTTTGGAGTGGCTGTGGCTACCCAGGTTTTCCCAAGGTCTGCATATTCTGTGTCCTCTTATCCCATTTATGTGGTGTGCCTTGCAGTATAAGTTATAGCATTGTCTTTCCGGAACTGAAGAGTGACACATTTCAGGGTGGAAAAAGCTTACCAGAAGGGAGGTTGCATATTCCTGTTGTCATATGGGCATGGCATTTTCTGGGGTGGTTAGAATTGCACATCTCATCTGCTTTTTCCAGATATTCTATGCCTGCAGATACCAAGTGCATAGAATTTGCATAGGCCTGGCTTCTGTTTGCCTTGTTTTTTTTGTTACTGTATTCCCTACTGAACCGCTTTTTCCTGATTCATTATTATCTTCAGCACTAGTACTAATAATGGAGCCTTTACCATTTATTTCTGTTTGTTTATCTTCACCATTTCTTGGGGCATCCCTTTGTTTACTATCTCCTGTGGTATTAAAGTTTGTAACACTGGTTTTTGCATGTCCTTGTCTACACCTGTTTTCCCACTAGAGTTCCTGTCTCCCTCCAGGCCACTAACATTCATTTCTCCATTCTTACAGTACGTGGGATTTAAATCACAATAGGTCACAGAACTGCTACTCCTTCGATTGCTCACTTCTACACCTCTTTTACAAAAAGCTAGACCTGATATTAAATTAATAATTACAATATTAATCATATACTCTGTATATGATTAAGATTGCTGAGAACAACAAAGATAAAATTATTATACACAAGAACTTTGAAGAGATAACACCAAGAGGCAGCTCAGATGAAAACTCGCACACACACTAGCTTTTAAATCTCTGCACCAAATTCACCTTAAATGAACAAAATATGGAGCCTACAAGACTGGAGAATACACTGGACCTCATCTTCACTAACAATGACGATCTGATACGAAATGTCACCGTGGACTGCTTGCAGAGGCAAAGGCAATGTTCGTGGCTTTCACTGAGACCCACATAAAGGATCACTTGGACAACGAAATATGGATTCCAGGTTACAACCTATACAGATGTGACAGAGTGAACAGGCAAAAGGAGGGGGGTTGGCCTGTACATTGCAGAGTCACTTGTTTGCACAGAACTGCTAAATGCCTCAACTGATGTAGTGGAAGTTTTAGCAGTAAAGGTCGAGAACCAAAACCTAGTCTTTGGGTAGTCTACAAGCCCCGGGATGCAACATCCCACAATTCCAGAACAGCTGAAAAAAAAATTTGACCACTGTCTGGAAAATCTTCCAGCCCCTGCCCCAACATCTTGCCCGGGGGGTTTTTTCAATTTAAAGGCACCAAAATGGGGGAATATAGCAAAATATTGTTAGTAAAAACACCAGGGGGCAGCTCTGTAAAAACTACACTCACACGGCTTTAAAATCTCTGCACAAAATTAAATTTAAACCAGCATAAATAAGCCTATAGACGGGGAAAACACTAGCCCTCATTTCACTAACAATGTGACTTAAGAAAGTCACCAATCAAAAACAATATATCAGATCACAACATAATTGAGGTTCAGCTGTAAGCCGGAGCCCCCGACCGACAAAGAATTTTTTCACGGGTAGCATTTACCAAATTCAACTTCAATAAAAAAAACATAAAGTGGGGCCAAGTAACCAAGTCCTAACCGATATAACTGGGAAATAATCAGTTTTTTAGCAAGCCCCTAACCGACTGGAATCGAAGATCAAAAATGAATTTTTTTTGAGAGACCACAAAATTTGATTAACACAAGCCTATCCATGTTATCCTACGCCAAATGACTTCGAACAGGCGATAAATGACATGCCCATGCACTCTGCCCCAGGGCCAGACTCATGGAACTCTGTGTTCATCAAGAACTGCAAGAAGCCCCTATCACAGCCTTTTCCATCCTATGGAGAGGGAGCATGGCACGGGGGTCGTCCCTCAGTTACTAAAAACAACAGACATAGCCCCACTCCACAAAGGGGCAGTAAAGCAACAGCAAAGAACTACAGACCAATAGCACTAAAAATCCCATATCATAAAAATCTTTGAAAGGGTCCTAAGAAGCAAGATCACCACCCATCTAAAAAACCCATCATTTTACACAACCCAGGGCAACATGGGTTTAGAACAGGTCGCTCCTGTCTGTCTCAACTACTGGATCACTACGACAAGGTCCTAAATGCACTAGAAGACAAAAAAAAATGCAGATGTAATATATACAGACTTTGCCAAAAGCCTTCGACAAGTGTGACCATGGCGTAATAGCGCACAAAATGCGCGCTAAAGGAATAACAGGAAAAGTCGGTCGATGGATCTATAATTTCCTCACTAACAGAACACAGAGAGTAGTCGTCAACAGAGTAAAGTCCGAGGCAGCTACGGTGAAAAGCTCTGTTCCACAAGGCACAGTACTAGCTCCCATCTTGTTCCTCATCCACATATCCGACATAGACAAGGATGTCAGCCACAGCACCGTGTCTTCCTTTGCAGATGACACCCGAATCTGCATGACGTGTCTTCCTTGCAGACACTGCAAGGCTCCAGGCGGACATCAACCCAAATCTTTCATGGGCTGCAGAAAACAATATGAAGTTCAACGATGAGAAATTTCAATTACTCAGATATGGTAAACATGAGGAAATTAAATCTTCATCAGAGTACAAAACAAATTCTGGCCACAAAATAGAGCGAAACACCAACGTCAAAGACCTGGGAGTGATTATGTCGGAGGATCTCACCTTCAGGACCATAACATTGTATCAATCGCATCTGCTAGAAAAAGACAGGATGGATAATGAGAACCTTCAAAACTAGGGAGGCCAAGCCCATGATGACACTCTTCAGGTCACTTGTTCATCTAGGCTGAATATTGTGCACTCTAACAGCACCTTTCAAGGGGGTGAAATTGCCGACCTAGAAAAGTACAGAGAACTTTCACGGCGCGCATAACGGAGATAAAACACCTAAATTTACTGGGGCGCTTGAGGTTTCTAAACCTGTATTCCCTGAATGCAGGAGGGAGAGATACATGATTATATACACCTGGAAAACCCTAGAGGGACTAGTACCGAACTTGCACACGAAAATCACTCACTACGAAAGCAAAAGACTTGGCAGACGATGCACCATCCCCCAATGAAAAGCAGGGGTGTCACAAAGCACGTTAAGAGACCTACAATAATGTCAGGGGCCCGAGACTGTTCAACTGCCTCCCAGCACACATAAGGGGGATTCCCAACAGACCCCTGGCAGTCTTAAAGCTGGCACGGGACAAGCACCTAAAGTCAGTTCCTGATCAGCCGGGCTGTGGCTCGTACGTTGGTTTGCGTGCAGCCAGCAGCAACAGCCTGGTTGATCAGGCGCTGATCCACCAACGAGGCCTGGTCACAGACCGGGCCGCGGGGGCGTTGACCCCCGAAACTCTCCCCAGGTAAACTCCAGGTAAGAAAACACAGACCCCAACTTATGCCTAGAACAGATTTAACTCGGTGGCACTCGATGTATGCACAAGGCTTATTCCTCTAAGAAAAAGGAAGAGTAGATGTAAAATAGAAAGAGACAGGCGCTCCCTTTACAGGCGACGGAAAAGAATAACAGAGCGGCTAAAAGAGGTCAATATATATGAAATGCGTAGGGAGACACTGGTCAGAGAAATAGCAAGCATCGAACTTAAGCTAAAAGAATCCTTTAGGAGTCAGGAATCGCGGGAAGAACTAAAAGCCATAAATGAAATCGAAAGAAACCCAAAGTATTTCTTCTCCTATGCCAAATCAAAATCGAGAACAACGTCCAGTATTGGGGGGATGGTGCATCGTCTGCCAAGTCTTTTGCTTTCGTAGTGAGTGATTTTCGTGTGCAAGTTCGGTACTAGTCCCTCTAGGATTTTCCAGGTGTATATAATCATGTATCTCTCCCTCCTGCGTTCCAGGGAATACAGGTTTAGGAACCTCAAGCGCTCCCAGTAATTGAGGTGTTTTATCTCCGTTATGCGCGCCGTGAAAGTTCTCTGTACATTTTCTAGGTCGGCAATTTCACCTGCCTTGAAAGGTGCTGTTAGTGTGCAGCAATATTCCAGCCTAGATAGAACAAGTGACCTGAAGAGTGTCATCATGGGCTTGGCCTCCCTAGTTTTGAAGGTTCTCATTATCCATCCTGTCATTTTTCTAGCAGATGCGATTGATATAATGTTATGGTCCTTGAAGGTGAGATCCTCCGACATGATCACTCCCAGGTCTTTGACGTTGGTGTTCGCTCTATTTTGTGGCCAGAATTTGTTTTGTACTCTGATGAAGATTTAATTCCTCATGTTTACCATATTTTGAGTAATTGAAATTTCTCATCGTTGAACTTCATATTGTTTTCTGCAGCCCACTGAAAGATTTGGTTGTGTCCGCCTGGAGCCTTGCAGTGTCTGCAATGGAAGACACTCATGCAGATTGGGTGTCATCTGCAAAGGAAGACACGGTGCTGTGGCTGACATCCTTGTCTATGTCGGATATGAGGATGAGGAACAAGATGGGAGCGGAGTACTGTGCCTTGTGGAACAGAGCTTTTCACCGTAGCTGCCTCGGACTTTACTCTGTTGACGACTACTCTCTGTGTTCTGTTAGTGAGGAAATTATAGATCCATCGACCGACTTTTCCTATTATTCCTTTAGCATGCATTTTGTGCGCTATTACGCCATGGTCACACTTGTCGAAGGCTTTTGCAAAGTCTGTATATATTACATCTGCATTCTTTTTGTCTTCTAGTGCATTTAGGACCTTGTCGTAGTGATCCAATAGTTGAGACAGATAACTGCTGCAGCATATGGGCGCCTGGCAAACCTGAGAACAGCATTCTGATACCTTAGTAAGGAATCGTTCAAGACACTGTACACCGTGTGTGTCAGGCCCATACTGGAGTATGCAGCACCTGTTTGGAACCCGCACTTGATAAAGCACGTCAAGAAACTAGAGAAAGTACAAAGGTTTGCGAAAAGGTTAGTTCCAGAGCTAAGGAGAATGTCCTATGAAAAGAGATTATGGGAAATCGGCCTGACGACACTGGAGGACAGGAGGGTCAGGGAAGACATGATAGCGACATATAAAATACTGCGTGGAATAGACAAGTTGGACAAAGACAGGATGTTCCAGGGGGGGACACGAAACAAGAGGCCACAATTGGAAGTTGAAGACACAAATGATCAGAGAGATATTGGGAAGTATTTCTTCAGTCTAGAGTTGTCAGGCCGTGGAATAGCCTAAAAAAATGACGTATTGGAGGCAGGAACCATACACAGTTTTAAGACGAGGTTGATAAAGCTCATGGAGCGGGGAGAGAGAGGGTTCAGTAGCAACCGGTGAAGAGGCGGGGCCAGGAGCTAAGACTCGACCCCTGCAACCACAAATAGGTGAGTACAAATAGGTGAGTACACACACACACACACACACACACACACACACACGTTGTAATGCATTATTTACAGCTAGCAAAGTCAGGGTATTTCTCCAGAATGGTCTGTAATATACCACTGTGGATAAAATACTTTGCCATTTCTTGAACATTTCTGAGTGAGTTGTCTCTAAATTCATTAAATTTATCGCACTCCAGTACATAATGACGCAAGGTTTGACAATAGTCCATCTGGAAAAGTTTACTTTTCGTTTGGTCTACATCTGGTGGTGGGGATTTAACCTGCCAAAGATACTTGTAACCCAGCCGGAGCCGGGCAGTAGTGACATCCAAGAGTCTGCTTATTTTGTTGGATGCACCATAGACATGTGGCTCCTCTTGCATGATGGAATGATGATAGATGGACTGACTTGTGTCAATCTCCCTAAGTCTTAAGTCAATAAAGTTCAATTGAAGTTCTTTTCGTATTATTGCTCTCAAACTACTAACTGACAAGCCAAGATTGTAATCTACTCCCTCTTTGAAAGCATACAACTTAATCATTATACTGACTCAAATTTCATCATTATACTGACTCAGAAATTGTGCAGATGGTTGCAGATCCACAGCAGCAAGCCAGTGGAGGAGAAAGCAGTGATGAAAATGAGGAAGATGTAACAGAGTCTCTATTGATAGGTTAATTAAGTGTATTCTAATCTAACCACTATAATGGCAAACTCACTAATCCGGCACACTACAGGTCCTAGTGATGCCGGATTAGTGATGGCTGACCTGTACTAACCATTTGTCACATGACTAATTCTAGTGATAGTTCATTAGCATGATATTATGGGTCTTTATCCGACACTAACAGAGCACTGTCATCTGCATACAAAAAGGAGTTTACACCTGACACTGATGGGCATGTTATTTATATAACATAGGAAAAGTAAAGGACCCAGAATACTACCGTGAGGAACCCCACATGCTATGTTAATTCATTTTACTATGATTGTATTGTATTTTGTATATATATGTAGCATGTTTCTTATATAATTTTGAAAAATGTCATAGATGGATTAATGAAAATGTCTGTAATAACATAATATACATTTAAAGCTCTCCCAAAGCAATTATTATTATTATTATTTTTATTTTGCTTATGGCATCATCAACTAGCGAAACACTCTCAGCTACTCCGTCACCTGGTATAGCTACTCCTACTTTGTAACGATGCCATATAGTGATTTTGATGTACCTACACACCACGAAAGCAAAAGACTTGGCAGACGATGCAACATCCCCGCAATGAAAAGCAGGGGTGTCACTAGCACGTTAAAGAGACCATACAATAAGTGTCAGGGGCCCGAGACTGTTCAACTGCCTCCCAGCATACATAAGGGGGATTACCAATAGACCCCTGGCAGTCTTCAAGCTGGCACTGGACAAGCACCTAAAGTCGGTTCCTGACCAGCTGGACTGTGGCTCGTACATTGGTTTGCGTGCTGCCAACAGTAACAGCCTGGTTGATCAGGCTCTGATCCACCAGGAGGCCTGGTCACAGACCGGACCGCGGGGGCGTTGACCTCCGGAACTCTCTCCAGGTAAACTCCAGGTAAACATTTATTTAGGTGCAGGCACACATAATTATAATAACAATATCTTTATTTCTACATGTACAAGGTATACAGGCAAAGCTGACATCAGTGACATACATACTACTACAGTGGTACCGCAAGTTTCAAACTATCTTTGTTCCAGAAGGCTGTTCAAGTGCCATTACTGAACGAATTTGTTCCCATAAGGAATAATGTAAATTAGATTAGACCGTTTCAGACCCCCAAAAATACACTTACAAAAGCACTTACAATAATACACTTATATAACTGGGCGAGTAGGGAGCAGTTCGAAACTTGGGGTACCACTGTATATAGAAAGGCCCTTGTTATGCAGAGCATTTTGGGCAAATTAGGTCAATTTTGTCCCAGGATGTGACCCACACCAGTCACCTTACACCCAGAAACCCATTTTACTGATGGGTGAAGAGGAACAGCAGGTGTCTTATGGAAACACATCCTAACATTTTCCATCCATACTGGGGATCAATCCCCGGACCTCAGTGTGTGAGCTGAGTGCACTAGCAATCGAGCTATAGGGCATAAGTACAATTATCAGTAGTATCTCAGTACTGTCTCAGCCATCTACATACCTTATAAGTAAGTAATTTTATTCAGGTATAGGTACACAGAAATACAATTACAAAAATTATCTTGACTTGATTTCCACTGGGGTCTTTATCCTGCTCATTGAGTTTAATAATTTCTAACTTTGCACTTTAAGAGCCTTATGGCTCCTCTTTTTATCACAATTACCCTTAGATGTCATTGTAACACAAAAAGAGTACATATATGTAAAATATGCCTGGTAGGCAACACACTCGCTTTACACACTGAATGTTCATGATTCATTTTCCCCAGAAAGGGTGGAAACATTGGGCGTGTCTCCTTATACCTGTTGTCCTGTTCACCTAGCAAGCAAGTCGCATCCTTTGGGACAAGATTGAGGACCCCAATGGAAATAAGACAGACAGTCCCTTAAAAGCACTGCCTTTCTTGGGTTATCCTGGGTGACTAACCCTATAGGATTAAAAATCCAAAAAAACTTAGGAAGTTTCCAGACATAATCGGGAGAGACGCAGAGCTTATGGAGGATGTAAAGAAACTGAGAGTGAACAGATGATGCACAGATGCCATAATAGAGAAGCATGAGCTGTATAAACAAATTTTTTGGTATAATCTGAAATGTCATATTAGCTAATTGCCATAAAGCAAAGCACTGTACAGCAGGGCCTCTTGTACCTGACCAGCTGGGCTGTAGTTTGTATGTTGGTTTAAGTATGGCTAGCAGTAACAGCCTAGTTAATCAGGCTCTGATGCACTGCGAGGCCTGGTCATGAATCAGGCCACATGGGCATTGACCCCCAAAACACCAATCAGGTATACACCCAGCAGCAGCCTCACTTGTATTGCCCACAACCTGCTCCCATACCATCCACCCTTGTAATTCACCAACAGCCACACGTCTTCATCTACACCATGCCTCCAACCCACACCTGCCTCACCCTACCCACTACATGCCAATACCCACACCATTTCCCCATGACCACATTTTCCCATGGTTTCATTTCCCCATGGCTACATTTTCCCATGGCCCATTTCCCCATGGCTACATTTTCCCATTACTTCACAACCACACCTTGCTCCTTCACCTACACCATTTCCCCATGATCTGATGCCCACACATTACTCTACCTTTCACCCCAACACACTGTCCACACGTCTAATCACTTAGTCACCCACAACCCTCATTACAGCCTATGCCATCACCCACCCAGTTATCCACCATCCACACCACCACTCACATCAGGGAACTGACAATCACACCTTTCACCCACACCACTCCCCACAATTTCAAAGCCACACAGCCTCCACCAACACACCTTTCACACACACACCACTCTGCAAACAGCTTTGAGCTCATACAGACCCATAAAGCTCCACACCTACACTTTACTCATGCTTTCATGGGCCACACTTAGGCACTAACCACCCTCATTACCAACCATGCACTCACCCATCCAGTCACCCATTATCCAAACCACCATCCACACCTGGCCACCAATACTGCCACCCACATGGTCACCACCACACTGCTTCATTGCTTCCAGCCATCCCATCTCCTCCAGTAACCCTTCCAACTAGCATCCTCTGCCTCTCAACACCAGCCTCCATCTCTTGCCCCCATTCCTCCACTGTTTGGTCCCCACCTCCCATAACTGTAGTTCCCTAATCCCCACTCCAACACCTGTAACCCCTCCTGCCTAATGCCTCATATACATCCCAGCTACTCTGACCCCCTTTATAACCCCCTTGCAGTTTCAGCAAGCAGGACAACTGAGCAATAAGGCTCATCTGCCTGCTAGCAAAGATGTGAATGCAGGATCTTTAGCTAATGCACATCACCTCATAAACCTATAATTACATTATTATCATTGTTTCTTAAAACTTCGAGACCTATAAAAAATTTTAATTAGCTTTTTTAGGGGTGTATGAACATAACCCTATTTTTCTTGTATGTTTTTCAGTTCAGTTTACATTATTTTTATTGCATGCCATTATCCAGAGCGTAACACTTGTGTTCTTCGATGATCAACTGTACAGAATTTTACAATTGAAGAAATTTAATGCAGAATATCAAACAACTGAATTGCAACTTGTTATTTTTCTTATCAGTAATTGTAACTGCAGTTGAAAATCTTGAAAGAGTAATTGAAATTTTAATAGTAACTGACTTTCAATCACGTAATTTCTCTGAGCTTGGAACCGAACTTGAACTGCAATCCCCTCCACTGCAACAGGAAGTGCTGATGTTCTCTGGAAGCTGCCTCTTACCCTACCCGGTACATAACACCAGTATGGCACCTCCAGAACTGACTAAGCTAGGTTAGTAGTATGTCATTGTTATCAGCTAGGACTGTGTACCCTGTACATGTACTTGTAGAAAAATAAAGATATTATTATTATTATTATTATTATTTAGTGAATGACTATACAACAGCACTAACAATACAAATGTCTTTCAACCAATAACAACAGATGGAGAACAAGAATGATAGGCATTATGCAACTTCAGATGTCACTCCTTGAGCTGTACACATCTGGAAATATTTTTGTTATCAGAAGCTCTGCTTGATATACTCTCAATGTCTCACCAGAGTGCCACCTGACCTCTACTAGGATGATCCACTCTTCATCAGGTGGGGGTGCCCTGACCACTGTAACACTAAAAAGCAGAAGCTACATTGGAACAGGGCTGATAATCGTTCTTTTTCTTTTGTTCAGGGGTTGGATTTCACAAAATGGGAAAATTGCTTTATAAATGAGGTTATATGAAGAGAAAGGATTGGGCAATATTTATATTCAATCTAAGAGCCCTTTTGCTGCAGCAAGGAACCTGTGGAAGCAGAAAATTTTTATACATGTATAGACAAGCAGTGCTTACCAGCCCAGGCATGTTGTTTTATCTTGCTCTTATATAGTGCCATATAAAATACTTCTCTTTGTTTTGATCATCTTAAGTAAGGTGCCCTGATGTTAGTGAAGAGCTCTTGATCTAACCTGGAGTTTACCTGGAGAGAGTTCCGGGGGTCAACGCCCCCGCGGCCCGGTCTGAGACCAGGCCTCCTGGTGGATCAGAGCCTGATCAACCAGGCTGTTGCTGCTGGCTGCACGCAAACCAACATACGAGCCACAGCCCGGCTGATCCGGAACTGACTTTAGGTGCTTGTCCAGTGCCAGCTTGAAGACTGCCAGGGGTCTGTTGGTAATCCCCCTTATGTGTGCTGGGAGGCAGTTGAACAGTCTCGGGCCCCTGACACTTATTGTATGGTCTCTTAACGTGCTAGTGACACCCCTGCTTTTCATTGGGGGGATGGTGCATCGTCTGCCAAGTCTTTTGCTTTCGTAATGAGTAAATTTTCGTGTGCAAGTTCGGTACTAGTCCCTCTAGGATTTTCCAGGTGTATATAATCATGTATCTCTCCCTCCTGCGTTCCAGGGAATACAGGTTTAGGAACCTCAAGCGCTCCCAATAATTGAGGTGTTTTATCTCCGTTATGCGCGCCGTGAAAGTTCTCTGTACATTTTCTAGGTCGGCAATTTCACCTGCCTTGAAAGGTGCTGTTAGTGTGCAGCAATATTCCAGCCTAGATAGAACAAGTGACCTGAAGAGTGTCATCATGGGCTTGGCCTCCCTAGTTTTGAAGGTTCTCATTATCCATCCTGTCATTTTTCTAGCAGATGCGATTGATACAATGTTATGGTCCTTGAAGGTGAGATCCTCCGACATGATCACTCCCAGGTCTTTGACGTTGGTGTTTCGCTCTATTTTGTGGCCAGAATTTGTTTTGTACTCTGATGAAGATTTAATTTCCTCATGTTTACCATATCTGAGTAATTGAAATTTCTCATCGTTGAACTTCATATTGTTTTCTGCAGCCCACTGAAAGATTTGGTTGATGTCTGCCTGGAGCTTTGCAGTGTCTGCAATGGAAGACACTGTCATGCAGATTCAGGTGTCATCTGCAAAGGAAGACACGGTGCTGTGGCTGACATCCTTGTCTATGTCGGATATAAGGATGAGGAACAAGATGGGAGCGAGTACTGTGCCTTGTGGAACAGAGCTTTTCACCGTAGCTGCCTCGGACTTTACTCTGTTGACGACTACTCTCTGTGTTCTGTTAGTGAGGAAATTATAGATCCATCGACCGACTTTTCCTGTTATTCCTTTAGCACGCATTTTGTGCGCTATTACGCCATGGTCACACTTGTCGAAGGCTTTTGCAAAGTCTGTATATATTACATCTGCATTCTTTTTGTCTTCTAGTGCATTTAGGACCTTGTCGTAGTGGTCTAATAGTTGAGACAGACAGGAGCGACCTGTTCTAAACCCATGTTGCCCTGGGTTGTGTAACTGATGGGTTTCTAGATGCGTGGTGATCTTGCTTCTTAGGACCCTTTCAAAGATTTTTATGATATGGGATGTTAGTGCTATTGGTCTGTAGTTCTTTGCTGTTGCTTTACTGCCCCCCTTTGTGGAGTGGGGCTATGTCTGTTGTTTTTAGTAACTGTGGGACGACCCCCGTGTCCATGCTCCCTCTCCATAGGATGGAAAAGGCTCGTGATAGGGGCTTCTTGCAGTTCTTGATGAACACAGAGTTCCATGAGTCTGGCCCTGGGGCAGAGTGCATGGGCATGTCATTTATCGCCTGTTCGAAGTCATTTGGCGTCAGGATAACATCGGATAGGCTTGTGTTAATCAAATTTTGTGGCTCTCTCATAAAAAATTCATTTTGATCTTCGACTCTCAGTCTGGTTAGCGGCTTGCTAAAAACTGAGTCATATTGGGACTTGAGTAGCTCACTCATTTCCTTGCTGTCATCTGTGTAGGACCCATCTTGTTTAAGTAGGGGCCCAATACTGGACGTTGTTCTCGATTTTGATTTGGCATAGGAGAAGAAATACTTTGGGTTTCTTTCGATTTCATTTATGGCTTTTAGTTCTTCCCGCAATTCCTGACTCCTAAAGGATTCTTTTAGCTTAAGTTCGATGCTTGCTATTTCTCTGACCAGTGTCTCCCTACGCATTTCAGATATATTGACCTCTTTTAGCCGCTCTGTTATTCTTTTCCGTCACCTGTAAAGGGAGCGCCTGTCTCTTTCTGTTTTACATCTACTCCTCCTTTTTCTTAGAGGAATAAGCCTTGTGCATACATCGAGTGCCACCGAGTTAATCTGTTCTAGGCATAAGTTGGGTCTGTGTTGCTTAGTATATCTTCCCAGCTTATATCGGTTAGGACTTGTTTACTTGTCCCACTTTATGTTTTTGTTATTGAAGTTGAATTTGGTGAATGCTCCCTCGTGACTAATCTCATTATGTCGGTCTGGGCTCCGCGCATACATGACTGAACCTCAATTATGTTGTAAATCTGAGTATATTGTTTTTGATATGGTGATATTCTTATCAGATCATCATTGTTAGTGAAGATGAGGTCTAGTGTTATTCTCCAGTCTAGTAGGCTCTAATTATTGCTGGTTTAAATTGAATTTTGTGCAGAGATTTAAAAGCTCGCGTGAGTGTGAGTTTCATCAGAGCTGCCTCCTGGTGTTATTACTGCAACAATATTATTTGCTATATTCCTCCATTTTATGTGCCTTAAGTTGAAATCCCCCAGGAGCAAGATGTTGGGTGCAGGAGCTGGAAGGTTTTCCAGACAGTGGTCAATTTTTAACAGCTGTTCTGGAATTGCTGGGATGTTGCATCCGGAGGCTTGTAGACTATCACAATGACTAGGTTTTGGTTCTCGACCTTTACTGCTAAAACTTCCACTACATCATTTGAGGCATTCAGCAGTTCTGTGCAAACAAGTGACTCTGCAATGTACAGGCCAACCCCCCCCCCCTTTTGCCTGTTCACTCTTGTCACATCTGTATAGGTTGTAACCTGGGATCCATATTTCGTTGTCCAAATGATCCTTTATGTGGGTCTCAGTGAAAGCCGCGAACATTGCCTTTGCCTCTGCAAGCAGTCCACGGATGAAAGGTATTTTGTTGTTTGTTGCTGGCTTTAGACCTGTATATTTGCAAAGAAGAATGTTATCGACTGGTGGTATTGTTGGTACTGGGGGGGGATTTTTTTCCGGCATAGTATCTGTATCTGTTGGTTTGGAGTGGGGCCATCGACTGTGGTTCCACTCCAGGAATGACTGGATTTGGTGTACGATTTCTGCCATTTCCTGCCAGTTTTTTTTCCTTCCTGGCACTAAAAAACCTCTCCCTCTTGAGTGGCTGTGGCTACCCAGGTTTTCCCATGGCCTGGATGTTTTGTATCTTTTTGTCCCCTTTAGATGGTATGCCTGGCAATTTAAGTTATAGCACAGTCTTTCCTGTACTGAAGAGGTACACAGTTCAGGGTGAAAAAGCTTACAGGAAGGAGTTTGCATTTTCCTGTTGTCATATGGGCATGGCATTTCCTAGGGTGGTCATAGTTGCACGTCCCATCTGTTTTTCCAGATTTCCCATGCCAGCAGATACCGAGTGCATAGTATGTGCACAGGCTTGGTTTCCGTTTGCCTTGGGTTTCTGTGACTGTATTCCCTGTTGGTGCATGTTTCCCTGTCTTACTTCTATCCTCCCTAGCACCAACAATGGAGCTCCCACCATTTGTTTTTGGTAATATATCCTCACTATTGCTAGTGGAGTCCTCTTGTTTGCTATTTCCTGCGGTATTCTAGTTTGCAATATTGGTTTTATCTTATCTTTGACTACACTTGTTTCCCTACTATGGCTCCTGTCCCCTATGGGGTCATTTATATGTATTCCTTCCTGCGTATAATTCCCGACTACCTGGACAAAATCTCCAGCTTCACCATTACTGTCTCCCAGGACAGCATCTCCAGTTTCCCCCATTACTGTCTCCCAGGACAGCATCTCCAGCTTCACCATTACTGTCTCCCAGGACAGCACCTCCAGCTTCACCATTACTGTCTCCCAGGACAGCACCTCCAGCTTCCCCATTACTGTCTCCCAGGACAGCACTATCAGCCCCCCATTTACTGACTACCAGGACATCATCTCCAGCCTTACAGTTTCTGACTACATGGCCAGTATAAAGGGGCAGTACCATTCAGCCCGGACTTTTTATGTTCCCATCTGTTGTAGAAAGCTTCCAGGTTTTCTATGAAAGCAGCTTTGATGTTGACCTCTTTTAATACCCTTGTGATTTTAGTCCACAGATTTATCTCATTTGGGCATACCCAAAAACACTTCCCTGTTTTAATACTGCTTGTAGCTAGTTCTTGGATATCTGCACAAGGGGCGTGACACCAATTTCCACAGAAATGACAATTTATGCATGTGGAAGCCCGTTTGTTTGACTGACCACAGACTACACACAGCTTCATAATGATTTGAATGGTTGATTTTCTGCAATTCTACTAGCAACCTCTTGAATATTCTATTAATAACCTGCTAGGTGGTGCACAACGAAACCGTTTGAAACCAGTCCAGGGTTCGGACCAGTCAAGGGTTCGGACCAGTCTATCTGATCTGATCAGTGGGTCACTTATTTAAACCATACTGGTCGGTGATTTGAGCTAACACATGAAGGATCTACTGGAAATTATCTACCCGAGTAATATGTGATTTGATTGATACAAAAGTATAACTTGCGTGTTGAAGAGCCGGTGACTGCTGGCACTCCTACAATGACGAACGGTCGAGCCTCCACCCTTCTTTATCAATCGCTGTATCTAGCTTCTCTATTTTTTTTTTTTTTTTTTTTTTTTCCGTCTCCACTACAATAAATGCTATATTATCACTATAGTTGACTGGTGCAAATTTTGGAGGAAGGGCGCTTTTTCTGTAGTAATAATTGCTTCTCGTTGTGTATATTGCGACCGCTGGTAACTACAGGTTATATGAAATTCACAGTAACGTCTGGTATTTCAAGAAAAAGAAACTAATGAAAGTCACTCCACTCCACTAAGTACCATTATAATACTGGTTAGTTGCTACTACAACACTGTATTCTGCTATTCACTGGTATCACTAGATTATATGCGAGTACACTAGCAGGCCAGGAAGATTATTAAAAACAGCTGACCTGTGGTAAGTTTCTGGCAACTTCTGGCACCTGCCTCTATAGGCTTATCACTTCATTTACAAATTCACCTGTTTTCAAATGACACTTTAGCCTTTATCATCAATATACTAGGGAGCCACTGTAGTATACACTATACACTATGTATACTCAATGCTTTCAGGGAGACTTTCTTTCCTCTGACACAAAGTTCAATTATTATTATTTCTAAGGAACCAGACTTATCCTCTCCTTTTTTGGACTGAACTAGATTGCCTCCCACTTCCCAGGCATTATATAACCCCAACAGATTTATCATTTCGTCATGATTAAAAAAAAAAAATCTTCATATTACTCTACCCTGTAAACTATAAAAAGGAAAATTACAGATGAGATGATAAGACTCAGCCCAGACCTAAGTCCAAGAGAATACATAAGCCAGAATGAACTGCAGAAACTGAAAATGATGAGAGTAGTAAACAGAGTAAAGCAGCTGAAACTTAACCTTGTTTGCAAAATTGCTAGCAACCAGTGCCCAGAATATCTTCAAATTTTGTAGAGATTAGGAACCAAAACTAGTATTACACTAGGGAAAGTGAACACAATTTCACAGTACCCACAGTAGGTGGTCATGCCTCAAGCACCTATTATGAAGAGATGAAGGACTGGAATGGGTTAACGCTCTTATGGCAAGGTGACTGTGCACTCAGCTCATGTCCAAGATCCCCAGATCAAATCCTAGATGATGAGGCATAAGTGCAAGTGTCCTAACACCTGCTGCCCTGTTATCTAACAATACATAGATACTTAAGAGCTACTGTTAGTTGACTGTTTCGGGACTCTGTTATGGGACTATAGGGCCCAACATATATTGATGTACTTAAGTAACTTAAATCCGTACATCAATATACGTTGGGTCCTATAATCCCATAACAGACACACCCTCAGGTAAGACCACGTAACCTGCCAATAACAACACGAGCTGAAGTATCAATATTTTTGATAATTTTTTGTTATCCACTTATATATAGGGCCTCACTTATACGGCAGGTTAGGTTCCAGGCTACCGCCGTAAAGTGGAACATCCTTTTTTTTTTTACTTATAAATGCATACAAACACTAGATAACAGGTTTACACTAACATATATTAAGTTAGCAATAGAACCAGGCATCAAAAAACAATAAAAAAGTACAATACACACATAGTGCACTCATTACTTACCCTAAAATATATATAGTCTTAATCTAGGGTGAGACAAGGAGTATTTATTGTAAGAAATCAAGTTTGGTATGTATGGTAGTCAGCCAGGCTATCATAGCAGGCCACATAATATTCTATTACATTTAAGCATCCTAGAGCGATAAAATGCATATACAGTTTACTCATTACTTACTTTAAAATATTTGTAGTCTTAATCTAGGTGAGATGAGTAGTATTCATTTTAAGAAATCAAGTGTGGTATGTATGGTAGTCAGCCGGGCTACAATACCAGACCAACCCACCCACACATACTATTCTATGATATTTAAGCATCCCAGAGCGATAAAATGTATATACAGTTCACTCATTACTTACCTTAAAATATTTGTAGTCTTAATGTAGGGTCAGGAGTAAGTAAATGAGATAAAACGAATAAATGAGAGAGAGAAAGAATGAGTGCATGAGAGAGGACAGGCGCCGAGTTATGTAAACAAACCAGGCGAACGTAAGTTTTGTAAACAAAAAAAAAGTGTACACGTCTGGTTTGTGTACAAGTTACATTGTGTACAAGTTGTCTCTACATTGATACGGTAGAATAAATAAAGAACACTCCCATTCTCATGTAACATCATTTTGAGAAGAAATGATGCTCTGAGTGAAGGCAATGGAAATAAGTCACTCTGACTTTTTTGGGTTATCCTGGGTTCTCTACACATATGTTGTTATGTATGATAATCTATGTAACTGTATTTGTGTATACCTGAATAAACGTACATACATACGAAAGGAATAATTTTCTACAGTTACCCCCAGTAACACATTTTCTCTTATGTTAGATTAGAGAAAATGTTATTCTTGCCGTCACTTGTACAAGTTATCTGGCTACCACATCTCATATTTGTTTATTTATTCTATTGTGGGGTGTATTTATCATCTTTTTGTGTTATGTATCGTGTTTAAGATAAGTGAACTATAGATATGTAGATATAAATCCATATGTATTCCTGTTAACCCTTTGGGGCCTAGTTCCTAGGCCTTTTGTGTATCCATATGCTCTCGCACTACCGTCCACAGGATGGATATGGGGTGCACAATAAACTAGCCACTTCGGTGGCAAAATCTCTAATCTCTATCGTGTTTATTATATAATTTTGAAAAAATATCATGGATGGATTAATGAAAATGTGTATATTAACGTAATATACGACATTTAATGAGACTCGGTGATGATTATTATTTATTATTATCATTTCTAATATGGCGTCACTTGTGCAAGTCGCCTGCTACCACATCTCACATTTATGTTTATTTATTCTGCTGTGGGGTGTATCTATCATATTTATATGTTATGCATCGTGTTTATTATATAATTTTGAAAAAATATCATAGATGGATTAATGAAAATGTGTATATTAACGTAATATACGACATTTAAATGAGACTCGATGATTATTATTACTAATATGACGTCTGGAGACATAAGACACTCTTACTGATTTTAATGTGTACCTGCACGCCAGCACAGTGCGTAAGTTCATTTAGGTACAGGTATACATAAGTATAATTATCAGAGTATATATAAAATATGAAATAACTTTTAAAAAAACTTGAAAGTTTCCAGACAAAATGGAGAGACTTAGTGCTTACAGATCTCACAGAGAATGTAAACAAACCGGGTGGGGCACGGTGACCGTATTAGAAAGTCAGGTGGGGGGAGCCGTATATCGAGTTTTGGTCATAATTTGAAATGACCGTATTAGTAGAACGCCGTAAAGCGGGGCCCTACTGTATATGGCTTATTTATCTATCACAGTTCATCTAATATGACATAACAAACAATATAAATAACATAGAAACATGATATATACTCTAGAATGAATAAAATAGTATGTCATTCATGTAACCGAGTCAAAAGATTACAAAGGTACATAATGGGTCCAGGGACTGGGCCCCAAAGTTTTGATAGCTGAGCAAGTTACAAAGGTAATGAACTCCAGGTAGATCTGGTCACAATCATGACAAGTTACAAAGGTATTTACAGACTACAGAGGTACATAATGGGTTCAGGGACTGGGCTCACAAAGTTTTGATAGCTGAACTAGGTACAAAGGTAATGAACTCAAAAGTTACAAAGGTAAAGAATCCTGTAAGTAAATTTTAGCTCATCATCCAAAACTACTTATAAATCCAACCTATCTGGAGGTTTGATAACTCTTCTGGAATTCCTGAGAGAGGGGGGGTTGGCATTGTCCTCAGGTGCAACCTCTCCTCTCACACTGCTGTTTTCATCATCAAACCTTCCATGAGGGTCTTCCTGCATACTAACTTGATCCTTAAGTTTATTACCACTATTATCTATAGTGGGCACTTCCTCTGACCATAAAGGTGCCCTGTTCCTATGCTGACCAGGAATACTTAACCCCCTCCTTACAGCTTCTGGTACTGTTTGAATCAGTGTTTGCTCTCCATCA
This sequence comes from Cherax quadricarinatus, assembly GCF_026875155.1. NCBI lineage: Eukaryota > Metazoa > Arthropoda > Malacostraca > Decapoda > Parastacidae > Cherax > Cherax quadricarinatus. The sequence goes on from NC_069422.1 coordinate 47,280,171, forward strand.
CTCCTAAACCTTGGCATGAGTTGATCTATATGCCTTTACCATATCATATTACCAAAACCTCTTATTTATTTATTTATTTATTAATTTGAACATGATAAAGAGTAGTACAAATGAATACAGTTAAGTGCAACATGCCAAAGCTCCTTGTATGCAGAGCATTATGGGCAGGCTTAAAATTAACTTAAGATTAACTAAGCAGTGATATATTCAGTGGTAAAAACATTATTGTAAACAGATAACAATTGAGCACAAATGAGTATTACAAAGACAGGTCATATGCAGGGCTGGATTAAGAAGTCTCCGGGCCCTAGGCTATTCAGATTGGCGGAGCCCCTTTGACTTACGGGTAAGCGCAGCGACCCCTTTCAGCTTGGGGGTGGGGGGGGGGGGGCGGTGTGAGCCTGTTTAAGGTCTAATTAAATACATTCTTGCTATTTAGGTTAAATTTAATAGGGAAAGTACATCAAGACAACCAAAACCATTTACCAACAGCCATTATAACTATCTTGTTAAATCATGCATTTTAAAGAGAATAAACTCAAGACAGCATAGTATTAATAGATTAGGCTATTAAAGTAGTGACATCATGTACCTATTATATTCAGCATAACCACTACAGCACTATTATTCCCTTTATAAATCACTGACCATTATTGTTATCATTGCATCATGCATAAGACTATAAAATCATATAAACTCAAGAAAGTAAGGAATTGTTTATATTCACAGGCACTTCTTAAATAAACTTTTTTCTGGATTTCATATTGGTAAAATCATCAATTATATTCTGAAAATCAATATTTCTTGTTAGATCAGACTCAATGGTCAACAAGGCTAGGTTACACAATTTGTGTAGGACCCATCTTGTTTATTAAGTAGGGGCCCAATACTGGATGTTGTTCTCGACTTTGATTTGGCATAAGAAAAGAAATATTTTGGGTCTCTTTCTATTTCATTTATGGCTTTTAGTTCTTCCCGCGATTCCTGACTCCTATAAGATTCCTTTAGCTTAAGTTCGATGTTTGCTATTTCTCTGACCAGTGACTCCCTACGCATTTCAGATATATTGGCCTCTTTTAGCCGCTCTGTTATTCTTTTCCGTCGCCTGTAAAGGGAGCGCCTGTCTCTTTCTAATTTACATCTACTCCTCCTTTTTCTTAAAGGAATAAGCCTTGAGCATACATCGAGTGCCACCGAGTTAATCTGTTCTAGGCATAAGTTGGGGTCCGTGTTGCTTAGTCTATCTTCCCAGCTTATATCGTTTAGGACTTGTCTATCTTCCCAGCTTATATCGTTTAGGACTTGATTTACTTGGTCCCACTTTATGTTCTTATTACTGAAGTTGAATTTGGTGAAGGCTCCCTCGTGACTAATCTCATTTTGTCGGTCTGGGGCTCCGCGCACATATGTCTGAACCTCGATTATGTTGTGATCTGAGTATATTGTTTTTGATATGGTGACACTTCGTATCAGATCGTCATTGTTACATTGTTACAACGACGACAAGATCAAACTTGTGTAGAGTTTGCTCGTGAGAAAAAAGTTGCATTTCAGAGGTGGTGTAGGTCTGCCAAGTGTAACAACTACGACAGTCTTGTTCAGTTGTTACTACACGAAGAGTTTAACAACTGTATGCCTGCTGACATACAAGAATATCTGATCGATCATACTACCTCGGATACTCTGGAAGCTGCAGCATTAGCAGACAATTATGAGATTTCTCACAAACTTGTACGTACTAAAACACAGAGAAACAAGGTAACTAAAGATTGTCCTAGAAGTTGGCAACCTAAATCAGCTGCTCATTGCCGGCCTGATGTACCTGCTACTGTAACTTCTCGTACCTTTACCAGGAAAACTCACAATCCTGAATCTGTCTCTGTGGCTAGACAGAAATCTGATATCGAGAAGAAGAAAGTTAAATGTACCTATTGTAACAGAAAAGGACATGCTAGAGAGTATTGCTATAAGTTAGAAAGAGATACGAGAAGCAGTCGTGCGGCTGGCGCCCCCACACAAGTCGTATCCTCTTCCGAGCAACCAAGGCACCAAAATCCTAGTAATACCTCTGCCCCTACTGTTTTAGATAATGTTACTCAGGATAGATGACTAGCGTCAGAAAGTGTATCTGACGAAAAGATTCGTTCAGCGATGAGTCCTTACTTTTCAAGAGGTAGAATAGGATTTGACGAATCACATCTGACTGAGATAATTACTTTCAGAGACACTGGCAGTTATCTCACGTTATTAAGAGAAGATGTACTGCCCATAACTGACGATACCTATACCAAGATAGATGTATTGTTAGAAGCCTATGGAGGGGCTGTTAGGTTAGGTTAGGTACGGTTCGTCAGGAAACAGGACAAATGTTTCCTGACGCGGGTCTTAGTCAGATGATGACCCGCCTTTGGAGCTTTTGGTCATCTGACCGAGGCCTTCCGCTGGCTTACCGGTCCACCCCTTTAAAAATTATGGTCATTTATAACCATTTATATATTTTTTTTCTAAGGGGCTATTATAAAAGTACCTCTTTACAAGGTATACATTGAAACAAGCTATTATACTGGTTATATTTCAGTGGGTATATCCAGTGGTGTATTTCCCATCAGGTCAGTGGACTTGTTGATAGGGAACGATATCCTTCATGCTGGTATATGTAAAGAACCACTTGTGATTGATAATAACACTGATGATAATTATGCCATTGAAGCTTGTAGAGAGAAACCTATTTTATTTCCTCTCAGCGCAATTACTAAAGCTATGTCAAAGATTCAACAACCATCCTTGTCTCCTGTTGAGTTAGTGGATTACAATGATTTGGGGTTGAATATGTTGTTTAGTGACGCTCTGCGCCCAGGATCATTAACACTGACTCCCCCCGGTCATCAACCTAGTCAGGACACAACTGACGTTAAATTTCTAACTCATGATGATTTAATCAAGGATCAGTTTGTTGATCAGTCACTGGAAAGACTGAGAGATATAGCAGTTACTGAGAGTGAAGCAAAGGATCTCGATAATTGTTACTATTATAGTAACGGTGTACTGATGGAGAAAAATACATGTAAGTTGTCAGCTGATAGTGTTTCCACCACAGTCAAGCATTTCGTAGTGTTACCAGTTACATTTCGTGAACAAGCCATTGATTTTGCTCACAATAGTCCCATAGGAGGACATTTGGGTGTCAAGAAGACACTCGGTAAACTGGCAAAACATTTTACTTGGCCAAAGATGAAGGAAACAGTAGCTGATCATGTGCGACGTTGCCACGTGTGTCAAGTGACAGGCAAGCCAGCGCACACACCTCCACCTACACCTCCCCCTAGTTCTCTAGTAGCAAAGTTCAGTTCACCTGGACTAGAGATTGTTCAGACTCGTTCAAAAGGTTGAAGCATCTGCTTTCCTCTGCTCCAGTGTTGAGTCCTAATTTCAATCTTCCCTTCTTTTTACATATAGATGTGAGTGGTTATGCAGTGGGTGCTGTGCTGCTCCAACAGTCAACATCCTCGTCGCTCGTTATACTGCCGGCTTCTGAGCTGTGCTGTCCACGGGGCTATCACGTGATCGAGGGGGGGTGTCCTCACCTCTCGTGAAGTATTCAGTCTGCTCTAGACTCGCTTGGTGGTTGGACAGATTGTCTGTCTCATTATTCTTGTTAGTTCTGTAGAACTCTGTTCACAGAACTTTGTATAGACTTAGTGATTTTCGACGTTGTACTGAGGTTGTGTGTCACATAGACACTCTGAGCATCTCAGGTCCCGAGCTATAGCTTCTGACCTAATTTTGTACTGGTTTCTGTGTATTGTCACAGTCAGGGTTTTTCCTATGCTGAACTTAGATTCAGTAGTATGGGAGTTTTGTAACTTTTGTGGAGGATCTGCTGATGGTCCCTACTTAGTGTCGTTATATTATCTCCTTGATCCTGATTGTGTTGCAGTCGCTTGTTATATGGCTATTGGGCTTAGCATTCTTTTCATTGTTCAAGCAGACTGTTCTGGTTGCCAGTCGGTCAAGAAGTTATTTTATTTGAGGACTTTGTCAGTCACTTGTTTAAGTCTAGTCGAGTCGTGAGACATAGCGAACTACTTAGAGCACTTACACACATACACAAACTTACTTGTACATATTTGTAATATCTTATTAAATGTTAATGTACCAGACGGTACTTAAGAATTATAAATGTGATATGTGCTTTCAGCACAATAATATTGAACTCGAGAGATTGATTTTATTTTGATTGCTGTGATTAATTTAATTTAATTTAATTTGATAATATACCTCTAGACTTAATAAATTTATTAAATTTTAATTTCTCTAGTTAGTAGCCTACCAGTTGTAATCCTGAAGCACTATTGAATAATACTGAATTTTAATGGATAATTGGACAAGGATACTGACTACTTGTTACGAAAACCCAGTAACAGGCTGGATGCTAGAAGGGCAGTCCTTTCTAGTATTCACTGGAGATCTCTAAGCTTTTAGAATCGCGTTTTTTGTAACAGTTAGTGAAGATGAGGTCTAGTGTATTCTACAGTCTAATAGGCTCTATTACTTGCTGGATTTAGTTGAATTTTGTGCAGAGATTTAAAAGCTCCTGTGTGTGAGAGTTCTTGGCAGAGCTACCTCCTGGTGTTATCACTGCAACAACATTATTTGCTATATTCCTCCATTTTAGGTGCCTCAAGTTGAAATCACCCAGGAGCAAGATGTTGGGGGCAGGAGCTGGCAGATTTTCCAGACAGTGGTCAATTTTTGACAGCTGTTCCTGGAATTGCTGGGACGTTGCATCCGGAGGCTTGTAGACTACCACAATAACTAGGTTTTGGTTCTCGATCTTTACTGCTAAAACTTCCACTACATCATTTGAGGCATTGAGCAGTTATGTGCAAACAAGTGACTCTGTGATATACAGGCCAACACTCCCTCCCTTTTGCCTGTTCACTCTGTCGCATCTGTATAGGTTGTAACATGGGATCCATATTTCGTTGTCCAAGTGATCCTTCATGTGGGTCTCTGTGAAAGCCACGAACATTGCATTTGCCTCTGCAAGCAGTCCACGGATGAAAGGTATTTTGTTGTTCGTTGCTGGCTTTAGACCCTGTACATTTGCAAAGAAGAATGTCATCGGTCTGGTGGTATTGGTGGTACTGGGGGGGACTTTTTTTCCGGCACTAGTATCTGTATCTGTTGGTTTGGAGTGGAGGCCATCGACTGTGGTTCCACTCCAGAAATGACTGGATTTGGCGTACGATTTCTGCCATTTCCTACCAGTTTTTTTCCTTCCTGGCACTAAAAAACTCCCTCTTGAGTGGCTGTGGCTACCCAGGTTTTCCCATGGCCTGGATGTTTTGTATCTTTTTGTCCCCTTTAGATGGTGTGCCTGGCAATTTAAGTTATAGCACAGTCTTTCCTGCACTGAAGAGGAACACATTTCATGGTGATAAAGCTTATAGGAAGTGAGTTTGCATTTTCCTGTTGTCATATGGGCACGGCATTTTCTAGGGTGGTCATAGTTGCACGTCCAATCTGTTTTTCCAGATTTCCCATGCCTGCAGATACCAAGTGCATAGTATGTGCACAGGCTTGGTTTCCGTTTGCCTTGGGTTTCTGTGACTGTATTCCCTGTTGGTGCATGTTTACCTGTCTCATTCCTATCCTCATTAGTACTAACAATGTAGCTCTCACCAATTGTTTCTGGTAATATATCCTCACTATTGCTAGTGGAGTCCCCTTGTTTGCTATCTCCTGTGGTATTACTAGTTTGTAATATTTGTTTTATCTTGTCCTTGACTACACTTGTTTCCCCACTACAGCTCCTGTCTCCCTCGAGGTAATTTATATGCATTCCCTCGTGCGTGCATTTACTGTCTTCGAGGACAGCACCTCCATCCTTACCATTACTGTCTCCCAGGACAGCACCTCCATCCTCACCCTTACTGTCTCCCAGGACAGCACCTCCAGCCCCACATTTACTGTCGCCCAGGGCAGCACCTCCAGCCTTACAGTTTCTGACTACATGGCCAGTACCAAGGGCGATACCATCCAGCCCAGACTTTTTATTTTCCCATCTGTTGTAGAATGCTTCCAGGTTTTCTATGAAGGCTGCTTTGATGTTATCCTCTTTTAATACCAATTCTAAGCATACAATAGAGCGGAAAAGTAATGTGAAGGACCTGGGAGTGATAATGTCAGAGGATCTCGCCTTCAAAGACTATAACAATGTATCTACCTCATCTGCTAGGAAAATGATAGGATGGATAATGAGAACCTTCAAAACTAGGGACGCCAAGTCCATGATGATTCTCTTCAAATCGCTTGTGCTCTCTAGATTGGAATACTGCTGTACACTAACGGCCCCTTTTAAGGCTGGCGACATTGTAAAACTGGAGAGTGTACAAAGAATTTTCACACCACACATAAGTGCGATAAGGCACCTAAACTGCTGGGAATGGTTGAAGGTCCTTGATCTGTATTCCCTCGAATGCAGGCGAGAAAGATACATGGTAATATACACTTGGAAGGTCCTGGAGGGATTGGTACCAAACCTGCACACGAAAATCACTCCATATGAAAGCAAAAGACTCAGTAGGGGATGCAACATTCCGCCGATGAAAAGCAGGGGTGCCACGAGCACACAGAGAGACAACACAATGAGTGTCCGGGGCCTAAGACTGCTTAATTGCCTCCCAGCATACATAAGGGGGATTACCAATAGACCCCTGGCTGTCTTCAAGAAAGCACTGGACAGGCACCTAAAGTCAGTACCTGACCAACCGGGCTGTGGTTCATATGTCAGCTTGCGTGCGGCCAGCAGTAACAGCCTGGTTATCAGCCCCTGATCCACATGAGGCCTGGTCTCGCCCGGGTCGGGGGCCTTTGGGCCCCCAAAAAACCCTCCCCAGGTAAATCTGGGAAAAAGTGCCTTTTTAATTTCAATAGGTTAGTTGGATAATTTAAACCCTAGTCTAATTTTATAACTTTTTGAAATTAGTGTATAAACTATAACCTAAATCGGGTTGTAATTTGTGGAAATTTTTTAATTTCCGAAGTTAGTCCCTAATAAGTGTTTAATGTGTTGTTTGGGTCAAAATGTTTTGTTTTTGAATGGAACCAACGGGGTTCCCCTGCGCCTGCGCAGAGTGCGAGGGTATAGGTCGCCCGGGGGCCGAGGGGGCAGGGTGTTTTAATGTGTGAGGAGGCTGGGAGAGCATGGAACCGGGAAAATTGGCGTCACGGGGCCAAAGGGTTTAATATGGGCCTCATTTCAAAAATAGGAAGTGTCGTAACTTTTCCCTGGTGGAGGGGGAGGGAACGGATTTAGGGGCCACCGTAATAGGTGGTAAAAAGGAGTAATAATGGTGGGCCCCGGTGGTGGGGAGCGGTCGCCATGGATGTGCCCCCGGGGAAAAAATTCCCTTTGGGGTTTAATCATACTATGGGCCTCAGATTTAATGGGTGACTTAATGTGTAAAAAATTATGAGCATTAAATGTCTTGTGAATTGTAATGAAATTTAAAAGATAAAATTTGCAAAGTTAAGAGAGTGTGTGAGTGAAATAATTCGCCTTGCTTCGAGTGAACACCTAGACCACGTTTTTCCCCGTCACGGGGGGAAAGTGAGTTCATTGGTAACACTTCTAAACCGGGGAAAAACCCAAGGGATACCTCGTCCTGGGGAATGAAAAACCCATGTCGGTGTGCGGAATCGAAATGAATGGTGAAGGGAGGAAATGGAGTACAATCACCACAGAAAAGTAACCCTTCTAGTTTAGCAGAGTGAACGGCCAGTTAGGTATTTTGAATTGGTAGGTTATGGGTGACCCAGCTAATCAAGTGCCCCCAGAAAATATCTGGAAAGGGGTGGGATTATATACAAGTTTTTTTTTGATGGATATATCCATGGAAACCCTTCCCCCCCCCCTTTTTTAGTTAACTATAAAAATTTTACAGTCCACAATTTAATTATGTGCCTTTACTGTGGGGCTATCCAATCTATATGGTCCGGTTAGAATATGGATAAGATTGTGAGGTCAAAGGGCCCCCACCTTCAGCACAAGGTGGTGAAGTTTTCTCACATATCTACACGGGGTGATGGGTAAACAAGTAGAGTTGTCTCCCAATGAATTCTTGTATGTTATAATGTTGGGTACATAAAGGAAATCACCCCTTAAAAAATTTTTCCCAATTTTCCCCGGGTCCTTCCTAAACCCGGAGAAAATCAGTGAAAAATTTAAAATTTAAATTTTTTTTGCTTAAAAAATTAAGTGACTGTTAAAGAAAGTGGGTAAGGGTACACAATTTTAATCGGTGTGTGGTGGAAAAAAAATTTAGCCCAAAATTACTAGACATGGGGGGTAGGATTTATCAAGTGCAAAAATTTACTACACAAAGTGTCACTTAAGCGTAAATTGGTGATTATTAATCCCAAACCCAGGTGGGTCTGAGGAAGTTTTTTCGGCTGGAAGCCTGGATCAAAGCAAAAAAAGGTCACTAAGCGGAAGGGTCATTTTACTAAATCAAAAATAATGTATGATTTAATGAGACAAGAAAGGGTAAAACCCTGATGAAAAAGAACACAAAGATGTTTAGAAAAGAAATAGGAGTCATATAAACTTGGTAAAGGGACTGTGGACGATTTTTCTGGGAATTGTGCAGTGATGCGAAATAGCGGCTGCGGATCAATATTATGAATGGAGGACACATTGTGTCCGCAAAACTAAGGCTTTAAAGGGGGGGGAAAAGGGGTTTGTAGAAATGTTGTTGGGGTAAACCTGAAAAGGAAAAATCAGAGGTGTCTCCCAAAACTCCCAAATTAGCTTTCCCCGGTTTTTATGGGAGAAAACTGGGAGGATTTTTTGGTCTATCTTTAAAAGCGTCGACAGATAGGAGTGATTTGCAAGTGTTACCTTTTTGCATTAAAGGGGGCAAGTAAGGGGAGAGTGCGCATGTTTCATACAAGCATTCCCAAAGTAGATGAACCCCTGTAGTGGGGCAGTTGATTTTTGGGGGCCCTTTAGGGTAACGGAGAAAGTAGGTGATCTAGTAGCAATTTTGGCTAGTTTGAAGACTCCAGATCAAACCGCAACAGCTTACAGCAATTAGGATCAAAAAGAAAACACTTTAAGACCTTGAGTAAAAAATATATTGGAGGGAAGGTGGGTTAGTCTTGATTTCAAAAAAAATTAACCCAAGCGTTGATGGTATCTAACGATATCACAAGGGAGAAATAAAAGGGGGGGGGGGGCCGGGGGAGGAGTATTTTTCCAACTGCAGACAGCCAAATTAAACTTAGGAATACCTTTACAGCCCCAGTGAAATGTCGTTAAAAAAGGAAAATTTTTCCAAATTTAATAATATAAGCACCCACTAAACGGGGTTACTAGGCCCTATCAATGACAGGGGGCATAATAGTGGTTCTCCCCCATCAAAGCAAGAGGAGGAAAATATCACAAAAAGGTAGCCCAGTTGATAAGGGTCAGGAAAGAAAGGAGAGTTTTTTTACTTCGCAAGGTCCATTTCTCTAAAAACTTATTGCCCATAATTCTAAAGTTAAAAAATGGAAAGATTGGAAAAGTTGCTGATGATCAGGTGTCAAAAACATAATGAAAGGGGTTGCCTGCTAACTTTCACCTTTTTTTTTCGGGGTAAAAAGGGAAAACACCACTAGCTATTGAAGGGGGGAAATCGTAAAAAGGTAACAAATACATATGTATAAAAAAAACCCCACAAACATAGCCCAAAAAAGGGGCATAATGTCGGTAAAGGGCCCAGCTGAGGAGCTTTACCCGTGTTTGGGGTGGTGATTTGATAAACGGCGTTTAAAATCCAAAACTGTAACAGCATTTTGATCAGGGATCACAACGTAAAATTCATAAAACGTAAATTTTCCTTAATTGGGAGAAAGGGGGCAAATGGGGGGATCCCCGCTATACTCAAAATTATCGGGTTTCTCTCGAATAAGAAGGCCATCATACGAACTGTTTATGTAAAGTCAGGTGGGCAATGAGAGAAAACGTATTAATGCCTAATTGTGGTGGTCCCAGAGAAAAATATTTCAATGGGTTGGTAACGCTACTGAAAGGCTTTCAGTACCCGGAGTTTACTGGGGGAGAGTTTCCGGGGGTCAACGCCCCCCCGGCCCGGTCTGTGACCCCGGGCCCCCTGGGGGATCAACCCTTTAACCGGCTGTTAGCTGGCTGCCGCAACCAACTACGAGCCCCAGCCCGGGTGATCAGGAACCGACTTTGGTTTGTCCAGTGCCAGCTTGAAAACGAGGGGGTTGTTGGTAATCCCCCATGTATGCTGGGAGGCAGTTGAACAGTCTCGGGCCCCTGACACTTTTTTGGGCTCTTTAAACGTTCTAGTGACACCCCTGTTTTATTGGGGGGATTTGCTTTGTCTCCAAGTTTTTGCTTTTGTAGTGAGTGGTTTTCGGGCAAGTTTGGTACTAGTCCCCCTAGGATTTTCCGGTGTTATAATCATGTATCTCTCCCCCCTGCGTTCCAGAGAATAAGGTTTGGAAACCCTTTAAGCGCTCCCAGTAATTGAGGGGTTTTTTTTTCGTTTTTGCCGCCGTGGAAGGGTTTCCCGTACATTTTCTGGTCAGCAATTCACCCTTGAAGGTGCTGTTAGTGTGCAGCAATATTCCAGCCTAATAGAACAAATGACTGAAGAGTGTCATATGGGCTTTGGATCCCCCGTTTGAAGGTTCTCATTATCCATCCTGTAAGGTAAATTTGGCACCTTTGGGTAAAAAATGATTCTGGGGCCCCAAAAGATATTTTGATAGGTAGTGCCATTATGCCACTTTGTAAAGGGATGAAAAGAAATGCGGGTCACCCCTTTTAAGGACCCCCGGAAAGGGGGCCGTGATGTATGGGAGGCTTCCCCGTATGATAATGAATGACTGGAGGAAGCCAAAATACAGTTTCGGTGTGTCTTACTAGAAAAATCACCCCAGAAAATATATTTATAGATGATGAAGTTGAACCCTTTTATAAATTATGGGAATGGACGCATAGGGTCAATGAAAAGAAGAAAGTCCCCAAGATTCCTTTATCAAAACAATACCGAAAATTTAAAAATTTTAAACTGGAAATATGGGTGGGAACTTGTGGAAACTGAACCCTCCAGACCTCCAACTAAAACGGGTGGGGTATGGACAATTAAAGGTCAGCTCCCGAACTGAGCAAGACACCAGAAAGCTGCTGCTTACGATGTATAAATTTAAGAGCAGTTAAATAATAAAATTCTAGAGGAGGTCTCCTGAGCAAGCCCAAATTTTGGTCAATTGCCACATCACGGGGTGAAGAAAGGGTTCTAAGACCACCCCCTGAGGATTGTGTTTAATTTCAGTGCCAGGAGTAAAAAAAATGTACCTAGTTTGAATGCTGTTTTTGACAGGGCCCTCGTTGACGGAAAAACTGGGAGACAATTTCAAACTTAGGGTTAAGAATTATGCTTTTCAGATGAAAAAGTAAAACTTTCCTGAGTGGGGTCGCAGGGGGTGACCCGGGGTTTCACTAGGTTCTTAGGCCCGGAATCCAATGACCCCCCTTTGTCCCCTGAAGACTTTTCGCTTCAGGAGTGTATTTTTTGTGCTCCTCCAGTCCGTTCCCATCCAGGGAACCTGGGTTGAAGTGTCTAAATATAGTAATGTGCTGGGATGATTGGGAACAGGAGAGACTTTTTATCGTTAAAGCTAATAACTACAGTATGCCCAATAAATTAACCAAATCTTTCTTGCGGAAGTTTAAAAAGCTTCGACCATGGCTTAGTGTCCCACTTACCCTAAGAGGAAAATTGTTGATACAAAAAAACATGGAAACTTTTAAATGTGCTTGGGGGGAAACCCTACTGAGGGAAATTTTTTGAAAGGTGGGAAGAAATAAAAGGTGAATATGTAAAATTCCAAGGTTGGAGTTTCAGTAATGTGGCCGGGCAAGATGGGGAAAAGTATCCACTTTTTTGCGATGCTTCGAAATTAGCATATGGGGCAGTCGCTTTCCTTTAATGTAATAGTGCCATTTCTCTTGTTATGTCTAAGGCTAAGGTGGCTCCAATCAAATCACGTACCTTACCTCAGTTGGAATTAACGGCCATTTATGTAGGTGTCAAATTAGCCAATTATATAAGAAATAAATTGCGAGAGATAAATATCAGCGACACCGTAATTTGGTCTGATAACGAGGTATCCTTACAATGGATTCGTAATGGTAATAGTAAGATTGTGTATGTACAAAACAGAGTCGCTGAAATCAATCAAATGCAGGAGAAATATAACAGTTTGGGTCAGCATATGTTAACCTTTAATCACATTCCTGGTGACGAGAATCCGGCTGACTTCTTGTCTCGAGGCTTGACTTATGAAAATTTTGTGAGTGCTTTATCGTGGTTTAAAGGGCCAAGTTGGCTGGTGGACAAAATTAACTGGCCGGTGCAAAAGGCACATGTTGCTCCTGTCGAAATTACGGTGAGCACCGCTCCAGTCAGTAGTCCCTCCTTAGCCATTGACATTAATAGGTATTCTTCCTTACCCAAGCTGATTAGCGTGACAAGGTTAGTGTTTAAATTTATAAGTAAGATGAATATCTCATATAATTTTCCCCATCCCCTGAAATACTGGCTACAGAGGGTACAAGAAGAAACCTACAGGGATGAGATTAAATTAATGATGGACGGAAAAATTGTGAAAGGCTCAATAACAGAAAAGCTGGGGCTGTATTTAGAGGAATTCCGTGCAGTGTTGGTGGAGGCAGAGAATCGGGTAAACAATCGCCCTCTGTCATACATGAGCGACACTCCTGACGCGGAGATCCTGGCTCCCTCTCACCTAATATGCGGACGAAGGTTAGAAGCTGCACCTATCTATAGAGATAATCCCGAGGGAAGTGATGAGGATTACAATAACGTGACTGTGTTGAGTGATAAGTTCAAGATGTTAAATAAGGTAATTACTCATTGGTCCGATGTGTGGCGCAAAGAATATCTTCTTACACTACGTGAACACTTTTATGGTGCGCCAGAGGCAGTAAACCGACAGAACATTCAACCAGGTGACATTGTGTTAATTGATACTGAACAACATCGAACATTGTGGCCTCTGGGCAAGGTAGTTACATTATACCCAGATGCACAAGGTGTTGTCAGAAACGTCAAAGTGTTGTGTCGTGGTCAGGAAAGTTTGCGTACCATTAATAAATTAATTCCCTTAGAATTAAATGGTGTTCAATCCAGTGCGGATGGAAATCTAAGGGAAAGTGACAGGAGTGATATTGAAGACACTGACCGAGTAATGCAAGAAGAAATTGTAGTAAAACCAACTAGGAAAACAGCAGCGCAATCTAGAGAGGGCTGGAATCGTCTCCTGGAGGAAGACGCAATTTAAGTCGTCTAACAACGACTTCCGCCCGGCCGCAGTGTGGAAATTATTTAATTTCCGAAGCTATAGTGCCTAATAAGTGTTTAATGTGTTGATTTGGGTCAAAATGTATTTGTATTTTGAATGGAACCAACTGGGTTCCCACTGTGCCTGCGCAGATGTGCGAGGGTATAGGTCGAACTGGGGCACGAGGGGGCGGGAGTGTTTTGAATGTAGTGAGGAGGCTGGGAAAGCATGGAACCAGGAAATTGGCGTTCACGGCGGCCTAAGGATTAATGTAGGCCTCATTTCATAATAGGAAGTGTCGTAACTGTTCCTGGTGGAGAGTGAGGGAACGTGATTTACGGGACCACCGTAATAGAGTGGTAAAATGAGTGAATAAGGGTAGGACCGGGTGACTGGCGCGTCGCCATGGACTGTGTCCTGGGGAAAATTACCCTTGGTTTAATCATCACTCATTGGTCTCAGATCTTAATGGAGTGATCTCTAATGTGTATAATAATTATGAGACATTAAATCGTCTTGTGAATTGTAATGTAATTAATGATAATAACGCTAAGTTAAGAGAATGTGTGAAGTGAAATAAGTCGCCTTGCTTCGAGTGAACACGCTAGACCACGTTGTTCCCGTCACGAGGAAAGTGAAGTTCATTGAGTCACGACTTCTAAACTGGGACAAACCAACGGATACCTCGTCCTGCTGGAATGAGAACCGTGTCGGTGTAGCAGGACATCGAAATGAGATGGTGAATGGAGGAAATAAGGAGTATCAATCACCCACAGTTAAGTAACCCTTCTAGTTATAGCAGACTGATACTGGCCAGTTAGGTATGTTGTAATTGGATAGGTTATGGGTGATCCAGCTACATCAAGTGACCCCCAGAGAATATCTGGTAAGTGGTGGGATTATATACAAATGTTTTTCTTTGATGGATATATCCATGTGTAACCTACCCCCCCCCCTGCATTCAGTTACACTAATATAATCTATACAGTCCACAATTAATTAGTAGCGCCGTACTTGTGGGTGCTATCCAATCTATACTGGTCTCGGATAGATATGGATAAGATTGTGAGGTCGAAGGCCCACCTCCAGCGACCAGAGGTGGTGAAGTTTTCTCACATATCTACACGGGGTGACTACCGTAAACAATATAGGGTTGTCTCCCAATGATATTACTTGTATGTATATAATGTTGAGGTACATAAAGGTAATCACCCCTATAAAATTTTCCACATAATTCAATGTAAGTAAATTGAATTTACAAGCTTAACTAGCCTACCTGGCCTGCCTCTAAATCACTGTAAATAATTAAATTTACAAGCTAAACTAGCCTACCTGACCTGCCTCTAAATTACTGTAAATGGATTTACAAGCTAAATTAGTCTATTATAGCCTGCCTGTAAATCACTAAATAATTAAATTTACAAGCTAACTAGCCTACTCTGGCTTGCTTGTAAATCACTGTATATGTTAACTCCTGTGATTAATTTGCCTATCTTGTGTACGTGTCTGGTACCAGCTGAGCTAACTTAACCTAACTTGCTAATCCCCGGTACGTAACTGTGGTCTGTCAACTGCAATTGCTGTACCAAATCCAGTTCGAAGGACCAGAAAAATATTGGGATTTTCTGCAAACTGCTTCCTAACATGCAACTAATTTAGCTAAAACTGTTGACACAGAGATCCCGAGATATTAACTTAGGCACACCAGTGGCTCGTGCAAGAAAATTCCGCAAGATTTTGTTGTGATGTAATACCTAACAGTACAAGGCAAGTCATCTTACTTGAATGAGGGAGGGCTACACTTCCTTATTTTCGGTACATCAGAAATGACTGGCTTCGGTATTGTGTATCTCCCAAAATCTCCCAGCAAACATTCTCAATAAACACTTCAGCAGAAAAACTGGTAAATAATGCTGACAGAAACGTAGATCCAGTTCGCTGGGGCCTGTCTGGATACTAATAGGTATCCTCGGTGTTTGAGGAAGCTTCGTTTTTCTAGTTGTTCCTCTATCCAAGTAAGTAATGCCGGTTTCCTGGCTACTCAGGATTCATAATTTAACTATTTAGCGTCTTCTGACTGATTTAGTTCGAATTTGAAACGCTGCCTAACTATCTAATACTACTATATTTGATCTATTCCTACCTATTTTAGGTCCTAAACTGTATTAGTAATTCCTACGGTTATTTTCTACTTTGTGTGACTACGTAACTCTTCCTAGAACAAAAAATATTATGTACAAATGTTATGTAAGTGGGTATATTAAGGGCTCATTAAGCTTATACACTATGAAATGCTTCGTGGAATATTTTCGTAGCCCAAAATAATTTCCACAGTAAGCCACCCGCCTAATAAAAAGTCGTGATTTTCTCTAAACGCATGATATATATCCTAATTCACTTCACTTTGATGTATAGGGAACAACTACAGAGGTCTGTGATACTAATCTATTTGAAAAATAAAACAGTCACTGGATATGACCAATGGTTGTACTCTTATTTATTTATTTATTTTAACTTTACCAGACTCAATTATTTATGCTCGTGTAGCTGCACAAGGTTTTGTTAAGTTATCCTGAGCAAGTAATCCGAAGCAAGTTTTCTTCAACGTCGATATGGGTACACTTTTCTTAACATTGTACGGATAAGTGGTATCATTTTGCCAACTTAAATGATTCCAGTAGAACGGCAATTTTCTTACAAATTTGCATAGTAGTTTTTCACTGGATGTGACTCACAAAATGCACTAACAAACAGTGTTTGACTTCTTCGGATTTTCCTAAGTTAAAACTACAGAATATACTACTAAAGTAACTAACATCTATGTGCCCTCAATACCAATACTCAACACCAGTACGTTATTTTATAAGACAATCGTAATCACCAAAAACTGTGCAATTTTACTCAAATAAGCTTATTGCTTGGTTGCCAGGGACAGCTGGGATGCGTGGAATGCCCAAATTTTTGACATAGTATATACTCCATACCACACCGTTGTATGACCCTAGTGTGTTTTATAGAACAGGAACATAAATTAAAATTTCATATTGTTACATTATGAAAATGTACAGTAAATCTCTTTTTCTGCAGCTTCATTCGTTAGATATTCTTTCGCTCTGTTTTTAAACTGACTTACACCAAAACTAGGAATAGTATGTTATTATAATAATAACTGACCATGCCTAGTTTTGGTATAAGTCAGTTTAAAAACAGCGCTAAAACATATCCGTGGCCTGATGGCTAAAGCTCTTGCTTCACACGGCGAAAGTCCGGGTTCGATTCCCGGCGAGGGTAGAAAAATTAGGAGTGTTTCCTTACACCCGTTGTCTATATTCCCCACCAGTAAAATGGGTACCTGGGTGTTAGTCGGGTGTGGGTCGCATCCTGGGACAAAACTGACTTAATTTGCCCGAAATGCTCTACATAACAAGTGGCTTCCTATATAGTAGTATGTCAGCTAGGACCGTATACCTTGTACATGTACTTATAGAAATAAAGATATATAACGAATAAAGCTGCAGAAAAAGAGATAAGTACTTTCAGTATTAAAAATAAATTTAAAAATTTAGCCCCCGAGTTAAGTCTTTTTAAGATGAAAAGTGAATTAATACGTCCATGATAAAATTTTACAGAAAGGACATTAATCCCAAAAAACCCGGTTAAAGATAAACATTTTGCAAATTGGAAATTTACCTACCCTTTGGGGGGATTTGGTTTTCCCTTCCCCTTTTGAAACCCCCAGGGGTGGGGGGGATTTGGGCAGCCCTTTTTGGTCACTATTTTTTTTTAAAGAGGCGGGCTTTTGGGGGAAAAAACCTGGTGATTGGGGTTTTTAAAGGGCTATAAACCAAACCTGGGTTAGTGTGAAACTAATACCATGCCCCAAAGCTCTTAGGGGTTTCCAAAATTGGACACAAGGAATTTTTTGGGAAATTTTATGGACAACAAGTGGGGAAAAAATAAAGGGGGTTTTATACAAATTGGGGGAATACCAAGGACGTTAAAATTAACTTGGGAAATTAAAATTCCCCATTTAACGGGGGAAAAGTAAAAAAAAATTAACGAGAGTTTTAACCAAAAACAGTTGGGTTTTCGAAAAATTAGGTGGGATGGTGGGCTTTTTTTACCCAAAAAATTTTTGCCTCAAACCATAAATTATTAAATAAACTTTAGAATACGGTAATTAACATATGGGGAAAACGAACCGTAGACTAGTGGAGCCTTGATATATGCAGCAATTTTCCTCGTCGATCAACCTGAAAAAAAGGGAGGGGGAAAAAGGGGTGTGGAAGGAGAGAGAGTGACGCCCCAGCTCGGGGGAGCATTTCAAGACAGAGAACATGGAGTAAAAACGGGGAAGACAATCCGAAGAAGTGAAACATTACCGGGTTCTCGGGTTATTGAGAATATGCTTTGGGATGAGGGAGAAGAGGTTTTGGGTAGTCGGGTTTAACGGCTACTAAAAATGTTATTCAAAAATTCTTAGGTAATAAATGGGGCGAGACACTAAGCTGGTGCAGAAGGGAAACTTATAGGGAGGAAGGAATTGAAGGGGTGATTTGTGGGGTAAAAAAAAACAATTAAAAGGTTATGGTTGGGTTTTAAGTAAAGTAGTTTGGGAAATTGGGGAATCAAAGGGAGGTTCGAAGAAGACAGGGGCCATGTAGAGCCTAACCCAGGGAAAAATTTTTAAAAAAAAAACGGGGGGAGAAAAAAAAAAAAGGGGGGGGGAAAAAGGGGGAAAGGGGAAAGTGGGGCAAAAAAGGAAAGGGAAGTCGCCGTGGAACGGATACTATTTAAGCCCCCCTACTTTTTAAGTGCCAAAACCTTAAATTTTAATAGGGTTTTTTAAAGCGTGTTTTTGTTTTTTTTAAAAGAGGCAAAATAGTTTTTTAAGGATTTTAGTATGGAAAAATTTGCGGTAAAGGGGAATAAAGTTTTGCTGGGTTTTATAAGCTAAGGGGGGTCTCCATTTTAATGAGAAATTTTAAGAAGGGGAAGGGAATGGGGGTAGGGGGTGGGGGGAATGGGGGGGGTAGGGTTTTTTGGATTTTATATGCCACATTTTAAGGGTTTAAAAAAATTTTTAAAACCCAAAATTTTAAAGGGGGGTTTATGTTTTATAAGGGGAGGGGAGGAAAATAGTGTGTTGGGAAAAGATGTAGGGGGGGTTGGGGGGGTTTTTTTTGGGGGTTTTAACGAATTTTTAGGGGGGGCCAACGGATGTTTAGGGGGGGGGTAAGTGGACAACAATTTGGGAAGGTGGGAGCTAGGTTTTTGTTTGGGAAGGGGGTTTACAAGCTTAAAGAGTTTTTAATAAGGGATGGTTGGAGGGGAGGGGGACAAAGGTTTTTGATTTTTGGGAAAAATTTGAAGAGAAGGGGAAACCCCGGGATTTTTTGTTGAGGGGGAAAAATTTTTAAAAAGGGGGGGAAAAGGAGGAAAACCCAGTTTGGTAAAACCAAACCAAAAAAAAAATTTTAAAAAAAAAAGGGGGGCAATGGAAATTTCCCAAAATTAACCTTAAATTTTTAAAAATTTTATTTTAACCAGAAAAATTGAGGGCTCAAACGTTTTTAAAGGGAAATCAGAAGAGTTTTGAGGGTAAGAATAATGGATTGGAAGAGTTTATGGGAGAAAGAGGGGTTTTTTTTTTGGGGGGTTTTAAAAGGGGAAAAGCAATTTTTGGGGTTTGGGGCAATAGAGGGAGGGGAAAGACAAGGGGTTGAACTAGGGAAAATTTTGAGGGTTAGCGAAATTTGGTTTTGGAAATATAGGGGGGAAAGGTTTAGGGTTTAAAGATTAGAAAAGGGGAACAGAAAAGATGGGGAATAGGGGTAAGAAGGGTAAGAAAGGGGAAAAAGGGGGAGGTTTTAAAAGGGGGAATGGGGAAAGAAGGGGTGAGGAATAAAGTTTTTTTTTGAGAAAATGGGATGTAAAAAGGAATTTTTCTTAGTTGTAATGAAGGAAAAGGGAAGTGATTAAAAAGGGGGTTTGAGTTTGGTTCCAAAGGGGGTAAGTAGTCCAAAAAGGTTTACTTTTAAGTTTGGGGTTAAAAAATTGTTTGGGGTTTTGTTTAGGAAATAGTTTGCTAAATTTTTTGGAAAGGTTATAATGGGGGACAGATGGGTGTGCCGGGGAGAACAATTTAGTGGGCATGGGAGGAAAAAAGGTTTATTGAGGCGTGGGATGGAGGGTGGGGGTGTTTTTGGGTTTGGGTTGGAAGGGGCTTTGATTGTGTAGAGAGAGAGACTTATGGATGATTATGAGGGATTGGGTTTGGGGAGGAAACGTGCAGTGGGGGGGAAACTTTTTTTTGAGGGGCAGAAAAAAGGTGCAAATTAATGGGAAGGGGGGGGAAAAAGGTTATAGGGGGAGGGGGTGAGGCGGGGGGCCCCTGTCTCAGATCCATTTTCATTCGCAAGACCCCTTTTAAAAGGGTTTTAAAAAGTTGGGGTAATGAGGGAAGGAAGATTAGGGGTGCTACGGGATGTTGGTATGGATGAACGACGGGCTTAGTGGGGGGGAGAGGAGGGGTTAAAGAATGAAGTAGAATTGTTAAATATTATGGAGCAACAGGGATGAATTTTAAAAGTGAGAAGTCGAAATTACTGGGGTGGGGGTCAGGGGGGGGGGGAACTGGGAAAAAATTTTTGGGTGGCAGGTATGGCATTAAAAATTTTTGGAGTTTGTACAGGGGCCCGCGAGGAGACCGGAGGGAAATTCTAAAAGGGTAGTGCAAAGAGTTTGCTTTGGGTTTGGGGGGAAAAAGAAAAGTGGTTTAACTATACAACAGAGAGTCATGTATTTAATAACTCATTTTTCCCCAAATTTTCACGTTTGGGTGTGGTGTACCCTTGATGGCGAAAGATGTGCGGCAAGTGCAAAGGAAAGTACTGAATTTTTTTATGGGGGTATGGTTTCATTGGGTGAGGCAAACGGTTTTAAAGACACCGCTGGCAAAAAGGGGGTTTTTGGTTTTTAAATTCCCTTTTTTTAGCAACTGAAGATGTACGTGAACATTGTTTTCGAGTTGGGCGGGGGCGGGGGTCAGGTGAGAAAAGTGATGGGAAGATGTGAGGCGGTGGTGGGGGGGTAGGGAATTGAGGAGTGTATGGTTGTTGAGAACTTATTCAGGGAAAAATCCGGAAAATGTAACGGCGTGTGTTTTGGGGAGGTTGGAAAGGGGCAAGAGGGGTTGGGAAGGGGGGAAAAGTTTTTTCCATTTTAAAAATTTGGGCACGAAATTGGGAGACTTCAGTAAGTTTCGGGTAAGTCAAGGTGAAGGGAAATATGTAAGTTTTTACATGGGGTTTTGCCAACTAAAATACACTGTTCAGTGGGAATTTTGAAGTCCAATGTTGGTTTTTTGTGGGGGGGGGAAACAGCATATCATTGGTTATTTCTGTGAGCAGATCGAGCGGGCCGTTTGGTTCGAAGATGTTGGATATGGGGTGGGGGGGGGTGGATTAAGGGGGACTGAGTTTGGATATAAGGGGGTGGAGATATGTGAGGGGGGCCGCATGTATTTAGTGGTAGATTATTCTATAATCGGGGTGTGAGGGGAAATGGGGGGAGGGAAAGAAAAAGGGCTTTAGCAGGCCTTTTAAGAACAAAGTTAAAAAATGAGGGATGTTTGGGGTAGATGGGGCCCGAATTTTCCGTATCGATAGGGTATGACTGTGAGGGGGGTTGCGCGCATTAGTGTCTAAAGGCTGGGGGGACTGGTCTCTGTAAAGGGGGGAGGGTAAAATGATTTATATGGATAAAATTCATGTTATTAAGCATAGTTTCCCTTTAGAAGCAGAGGGGGCTTACCAAACGATTAGGGGGTTAATGTTGATTTTTAACCTGTGGGTGAAAGAGCAAGTCTAAAAATGGCTCTGAAACATGTCATTTAAAATCTAGAATTTGATGAACAAACAATACTGTTTTTAATAAACATTCTTGGTATATTTAATACAATGTGTATTTTAAACCAGTGTACAGTTTTCTATTGTTTTTTCATTGTTCACTATATAAAACAGTGTTATTTTACAAATATTGTCTAAAGTTTAAAATTGTCATTTTTTAAAAAGTTTTGAATAGTTTTTTGATGTTGTGGAGTTGTTTCATGTCGGTCATAGATAAACGTTTTGTGATTGCGATATGAATTTCTTTAGTCTGGAGGACCCGCTTAAGGGGCCTTTTCTTATTAAAGCATAGTAATTTTTAAATAAAAATGAAATTATGGGTTTATTACTGTTAAAGCATGTTCCTCATTGTGGGTTAAGCGCAACTTTTTTTTGTAATAATAACAATTTGTAAATGTTGGGGGGGGGGGGTGAGTCACTAAATTGTAAGTGCTTTGTATCTTTTTACATTTGTTATTATGTAGTTTGGTGCAAACAATCATAATGAAAGTTTTCTTTGGGCAGGATCAGAGCCACTGATAAAGTTCCCTTTTTTTATTTATTTATTCCAATATATACGAAAATTCTATGAAATGTATAAAAGCTTTTAAAAAAAATATAAAAAAAAAGGAAAACCCCAAATACTATGACCTAGGTTAAATATAGGTTATTAATCTCTGGTTCAAGAACAAAGATATCGTTGTTCAATATATACGAGCTAATGGGGGGGGGGGGAGTTAAAAGTCCTAAAAATATTTGTTATTGAATGAAACTTAATAAATTGTTTTTTTAGTAAATAGGAAACGACGAGGCCAATAAAATGATTCGGTATTTTTATACTTTAGTAATTATGGGGAGAGCATGATATAATTCCTTGGGGAAAATAAATTTTTATAAGTCATAAATATATGTTTCAATTTTTGTACAATAAAATTGTAATATTGAGTCCGTGACTATATATGTGAATGACTCATGGAGACCAAATCATAATTTAAAAGGTTTTTTGTGTTAGCATAATACAAGTTCAAACTCAGTTTTTTTCTAAATATATTGTCATGTTGGGTCATCTATGTTTCTTACACTAAAAAAAATTTTTTTTTGTCAACAGAGTCTATATTTAAAGGTTTAAAATCATGTTTGGGAATTTACGCGATCACTGAACAATGTATGACTGGGGTTGACGGGGGGGGGGGGGGCGGGGGGTTGTGGGGGTTATGGGGGGGTTGTGGGGGTACGGCTCAAACAATTTTATTACATGTACTTAATTTTTGTGTAATGCTGAAGGTGGGATAATTGAGAATTGTTTTTAATTTTCATTCTTGCACAGTTTTTTTTTTTTTTGCATAAAGACAATTTTTCATATTAGGGGTGTGTTGTACTAAGCACATTATTGTAATTAAAGATTTATTTATGTTGGGGATAATTTGTGTAATGTTTTTTCTCACTCACGTGTTGTGGGTTTTACTGAGTCATGTGAAAGGAAATTTTCTAAAGGCAATTAAAAAGCAGTGTTTTTGATTATGAGGACGTAGCGTTTTTTGTATTATCTGACCCGTATGCTTTTTTTTTACTTTTTGTAAATTGTTTTAAATAAAAATAAAAAAAAAATTGGTAATCGGTTTCCCCAGATCGACCCACAATAGTCGACTAAAAACCCCAGGGATCTACATTTATGTTGGGTGAACAAGTTCTATGTAAAATTAACGAAAACCCCAATAAAAAAAAAATTTTTTTATTTTTTTATTATAATCAAAAAAAAGCGCTAAGGGCCACAAGGGCTATACAGCGCTGCAGGGAAAAGGGAAGGAAGCAAGGGAATGGGATGGCAGAGGGAGGGGGTTGATCAGACAGGTTACAGAAAACAGCGGGGCAGGGATAGTACGGGTAGAGGGAGCAAGAGATACAAGTAGGAAGGCTGAAAGTATCCAGAATTTGGTGAAGTAAGTCAAAGTCTTTGTCCAAAATAGTCAATAAGAGAGTCCGGATGAAAGAGGTGGGATCCCAATCAGCGCGAAGAGGAAGGTAAAGAGAGAGCATGCGGGCGAAGACGAACGACAGAGGTAAATTCTGCGTGCTCGTTGATAAAGTGGGGCCAGGTCCAACAGAAGGTGGCGACTGATAATGGACTTGCAATTTCTCACAGAGAGAGCAAAAGACGCCTCTCCATGAGATATCCATGAGTAAGAAAGGATGCCAATGCGAAGACGGAGAGAGTAGTCTCCCAAACCCTCGACACTGGGGAAAAGAAAGGACGGCCAGTAACCTATACTACATTGTTTTACTGACCTGAGTTTGTTGCCGAGAGCATAGTAAACCAACGTTTGTCGCCAACGGGTGTGAAGAGGTGGGAAATATTACAGCAAAATAGTCCCGTACATGGAATACCTCAGTAAGAAACTGGTAGGCCATGTACAGCAGACCGCGGCAGACAGTGTCCTTCCTGTTTCATTGCCCTGTACGTCAACATGACCAGGGACTCCAACTGAAAAACAATATCTTTATGCTAGAAAAGATGCGGGCTTACGTGACCAAATTGGATAGCAGAGGACTAAGGTTGAGGTGTATCAAATATTTTTGTATAGCCTGTAAAGAGCACAGGATTCTGAACCAACCACAAAATGCATGACACAGGCATAAGGATGACAATACGATAAGTGCTGTAAGGATGCAATATAATTCTGCAGTTAAAATACTAGCAGAAGATAGTAATTGCCCATGACGAACACTGTCCGAAACACTGCGCTGCGAATCCTCTAACGTAACGGCCGCATAAGACTTAGAGCCATCTGTGTACACAGCAATGGCAGAGAATGAGAGTGAAAGTGGTCAGAAAAAAGAAGCGGGAAGCGAACCGTAGACAGTAGGGGCTTTCGAGGCGAAGGGAGGGAAGAAAAGAACAGTACTCGAACAGCTGGGACCTCCCAGGGGGGAGGAAAAGTGATAAGAAGCTACATGTACATAAAAGGTGGTGTTGAAGAGAAGACAAGAGCGAATGAAAGGCGAAGAAGAAGGGACTGAGTAAGCAGGGGCGGCGAACAAAAAAGACTGTCTCCCAATATTGCAGTGACCATTACATATAAAATGGAAAGGATTGCGGAGATCATGAGAGCGTACAAGTAGCGCAGCAATGGGGCAACACGGCCGATCGGATAAGGATGAACGTTCGCTTCTTGGCATAGAGGCTTTCGACAGGGGAAGAAGCGAAAAGCACCAAGGCATAAACGTGAAACCTTTGTGAGAAGGGGTTAAGTCTAGAGATGAGTAGCAGGCGATGCCGCTGAATAGATCTGGTCACCATAAATCAAGTATTCGATTTAAAATAAGGGTGGGAATGTAGGTGAAGGAGAGGTTCCGACGATCAGCTCCCCACGTAAAAAGATGAGCAGGTATTAAGAAAGGTTTCCAGGCCGCTGTGACAAGCTTGCCTTCCAGAGAGGTAAATGAGCTGTTTCCAGGATAACCGGACTACGATCAAAGATGGGGCGCCAGGAAACTTGACTGTATCACTGTTCAGGGATACGTGAGCCATAGAGGATACAATAGGAGAGATCAGAGATACAGAGCGTACTAGAGAAAGTGTTGGGGTTTAGTGCTTGAAAATTTTAAACCGCCATTTGTGATGGCCCATTGGAAACACACGGTCGACTGCATTCTAGGAGAGAAACTTTAATGAGGTGACAGTCAGTAGCGCCTTCACATGGCAATAGCAAAGTCATCACATAGAGTGATGACCAAATACAGTTTGAAGGAAGACTAGAGGCCAAATCATTAATACAGGAGAAAAAGTGATGTGCTCAGGAACACATCCTGTGGGACAACCTTCAGCTTGGACAAAGGTCCGGGGATAGCACCATATTAACCCGCACACGGAAATGCCTGTCAGTAATAAACAGTATCTTAAGAGAAGGATGGTAATTGCCTGCGAAGGCCTAAAGTGGGCTTGGGCTAAAATCTTTATACCACCAAGATGTGTCATATGCCTTTCCTCAAGGTCAAAAAAGTATGGCAATAACTGAGAGGTTTAATCGCAAAGGCATTACCGAAACATACGTATCCATCCAAGCGCAGTAAGGGGTCAATGGTAGGAACGTCCCTTACGAAAGCCATAATGACGAGAGGAAGACTGTTTTGTGTCTCTAAATACCACACTAAAGCGTCTAAAATTACCTAACGTTCCATTACTTTAGCAAACTGCCAACCTGGATAAGGAGCATGGGACGATAGGGGAGATTACATGTCCCGTATGCCTGGTTTGCGGAAAGGTAGAACAATGGCGGATTTTCCACAGCTGTGGAAGAACTTCCTCCTTGTTGACTCAAATAAGATTGTAAAGGTGTAATAGGACTGCAAGGGCTGACTGATGTAAATGTTGTATGCAAACTAATATGAATGACGTCGGGCCCAGCTAGCAGCCGCTGATCGACAAGCTGAGAGTGTAGCCTCCCCAGTTCTTGAAGTGTAAAAAGGCCACTTTATAACTGTTCTTCCGTCTCTGAGAGAAGAAAAGTCCCAAGGGAGCTAAACTCTCCTGGCAGACTTATGAGGAAAGAAATGAGGGGCATAGATGGATCCTTGAGAATACGGACCAGATGTATGCATTTTCAATTTGGCAACATTCTAGTGGGTTTGCTATATCAACACTACGCGGCAGACTCCCAAGAACAGGAGCCGGGTCAGGAGAAGATTTATACCACTCAGTTTTCGTACACATTTTTCCAGACCTGCACTCATAGAGGAAGCAGAGGTGAAGGTGGAGACCTATAATCTCGCCAGCAAGTGCGTTTAGATGCTGTCACGGATGACACGGCGAGCGATCGCAACGCGTCTGTTTAAAATCAGGATCGCTCTGTTGTTCTAGTTGTACCGGTACCGTGCCCCATTGCAGAGCGCGTTTCAAACGTACTGCACGAGCACAAGATAGCAGGAGACCACAAAGGCAAACGCAATTCTGAAATGCCTGCCCGAGTTTGGGGAATAGAAATGATAAGCTGCGGATGAAAAACCGAGGAGCGAAAGAAGGGTGTAAAAGCTCATCGATGGCGGACGAAGAATGAACCTCTTTAAAAACAGTCAGTGTGTAGTAAAGGTTTCCAATTTGCCCCGATTAAATTGCCAGCGTGGGGAGCGAATAGGTGGCGATATATGAAGGGGAAGTAAAGAATGATTGGAAATGATCACTGTCCATGTAGTCCGGGAGAACAGACCAAGTAAAGTCCTAATGCGTCGGAGAAGAGCAAACTGAGAGATACGAATGCAAGAGAGAAGAGAGTGTGTACATGAGTCCCGAGGATCAAAATGGTGTTGAGATTACCTGTATTTAAAACATGTGAGGGGGTTTGTGGAGCAAGAAAAAGCCTCTAACTGAATTTCCCACGGGAATCACAGAGAGACCCTCCCCCAGAGGCAATGGTGGGCATTAAATCACCAAGATAACAGAATCGGTGGCGGTAATATACAGAAACAAGGAAGGGCAAAAATCCTGAATAGATAAAGCCCGAGAAGGTAGAGAGATATAAAGAACAGAGCGTATACCACCTATGAAAGTTGAGTACTGGCTCTGGTAATGCATGCGAAGTAAGAACAAATACGATGGAACGGAAATATCAGTGCGGGGGAGAAGAAGGGCTACTTTCATTAAAGTGTCCCCATCAGGAAAAGATCTGACGAATACAATTAAATTAAAGCCTGAGATTTGAGAAATAACAGCAGAGTGAAATTTTGGTTTCCTGTAAGCCAAACCCCACAGGGAGGCACAGTTTATCAGGAGAGTAACATCTTAAGCACACCCCCTATAACCCCCTGACCGCGTAAAATCCGACAGTAAAAAGGTAGCCATGATTGGCAATGATGAAAGATACGTGAAATCCGCAGGTAAGGGTTCCTACGGACAAGTAAGGGTATAGGAAAAGGTCCACCATGCGGAGGCAGTGGAAAATGATTCAAGCAGCGAAAGGAACGGTGCGCTGTGAAGAAAGGATTTGCGCAAGATGAGCAAGGATAGAGGAAGAGCGAAGGTGGATCAGTGTCCATTGATGGTTTGGTCCACTGTCAAAATATCAGAGATTGCTTCAAGGTGATTCGGAATCAGAGATTCTTATGGGAGGACCATATTGGAAATGGTAGGGGGGAGATGAGTAAAAGATTGGAATCTGTAATGGACTGTACCAAGGGTAGGGGGGGTGGGGGCTAAATGGTGTAGGGAACTGGAGGAAGCGAGCAGGGGAACAGAAGAGACAGGAACCTGGGAGAGTGGCCAGAAGAGGAAGAAATTTGGGAGGGAACAGGGGAGGAAGGTACAATTACGAGGAGGAGGGTGAACCTCCCTGCACTTGTAACTGAGCCAGTGAGCGGGGAAGAACTAGGACAGAGACAGGAGGGAAAATGGGAGGTTGAAGATGGGTAGGATGTGATACCGGACCTTTTTATGACTATTGAGAAGTAGAGGGTCGATGGGAAGTAGGAGTCGAACGAGGGTCCCGCGATACTGAGGCTTGTAAGAGAGAACTCGAAGAAGCGAGCAGATTAGAACTGAGGCGTTGAAGTATGGGACGTCTGAGCCGAGGACAAGCAAAAGGTTAGATACAGAATGATTATGGGAGAGGTAACCACAGAGGTGGGTGGTAGAAGATGGGATACCAGACGTGGGGGGGGAGGACGTTATTGAAACACGGGAATAAGAACCACATGTGGTCTCCCTTGGAGTCGGGAGAAGAGAAACTGCCATGGCATAAAGGAGACCTTCCTGTCTCTTTGATGTAACGGATTTCCTTTCCCGCTCGTTTAAATAGAACCTGACAGACGGCGAGAGTACGAAGGGAGAGCCTCATGTGACAGTTAAGGCAAAGGGAGATCGATATGCAAAGACGAAATTAGAATGGTCATTCGGCACCACAGACTTTGCTTTTTCGGCGATAATCTGCAATATGTTTCGCTGGATGGCCAAATCGCCAGCCAATTTCTTACACTGTTGTGGTGTAGGGTATCACCTTTCGAACTTGTAAGCCTGATTCCTGCTATAAAAACTGAGATGGGAGTTCTCGGCTGTCAAAAGTTAAAACAGCCACACATTGCTAGGGTAACGTTAGCCGCCCACATGGGCAGGAAGAACTTAAGTGTCCTACCTTGAGGATTGGGAGATCTTGGAGTTTCCAGGCTGTTCAGAATGTCGGAGCCACAAGTCTGGAAATTTTGTTGAACTATGATAATGGGTGCAGAAAACGGTTACCACTACAAGAATTGAGGGACTGATGTTTTTTCCAAGGGTGACAGAACAGTAACTAAATGGACGACGCGAGAGGCTACACTCGTCCAGTGTTAGCATTCTATGACGTGAAAAGTATTGCGCGTAACCGCTCTTAAAGCGCAGTTAAAAAAATATCTCCTTTACCCAACAATGTCTGTAGTTAGTGCCTTGCCAATACTATGGTCAGAAAGATAGGCAGTAAGAGGAAGTAGTTCGTAAAGTGAAGAATTTAGTCCAACTGTTACAGTCCTGACTCTGAGCGAGGAAAGGTAGTGAGACTGTCGATCGTTTCTGAGAATAACGAGAATGTGAAGGTGGAGAAGTAACATCAGCAGTTAATTTGTCGTTGACGTTTAGGGCGTGGGACCAGAGTTGGTCCGACGTGGAACGGGTTTCGGCGATTTTGAAAAATTGCCGCACCGTAGAGGGAGAGGGCCGGAAGCATAGTCTGAGGAGAGCGAAGGACTGATAAATCGAGGAGTCAGTACGAGCCTCATACATGAAGCGGGTGAGGAAACAGCACCGCAATAGAGTAACAGAGGCAAGAAGGAATGTCCCTGAAGAGTGGTCCAAAGACGAGGCGGGGTTCAGAACGGGTGCGTTACAAGAGGGCCCCGGGGGGCCAGGTTCATGGACTAGGTAGCCTGCCATGGTTAGGTTACTTCTTTCTTTTTGTTTTTAAGAAAAAAAAAAAAAGAAAAAGAAGAAAAAGAAAATAAGAAATAAAAAAAAAAAAAAAAATGGGTACCGTGAGTGATAGTTCCTAGGAGGGATGAAAGGGCTAGAAACTCCCGCCGTGCCCAAGAGGACTTGACACCGCATAGCGCAGAGCATGCAAGGAACCCGTGCCAATACCCACCCTTCATGCCAGTAACCCACAATCTGG
Organism: Cherax quadricarinatus; assembly: GCF_026875155.1. NCBI lineage: Eukaryota > Metazoa > Arthropoda > Malacostraca > Decapoda > Parastacidae > Cherax > Cherax quadricarinatus. The sequence continues at coordinate 47,309,575 of NC_069422.1, forward strand.
GATAGCACCTCACATCTGCCGAGCTACCTCGGTGGACATAAGAGAGGGCGGCCGGATATCCGCCCACAAAGCATACTCCCTTCAGTCAAGCCACCACCCCCGGAATCCTAAAGGTGTCTTCCAGACTACACCCGTCGCCCAAATACACCCAAAGCTACTCCGGGAAACCGGAGAGGGACGGGACATCCCTAGGCAATCATGATTCCGTCAAAACTACGCCACCCCGTCCAAGAAAACCTCAACGAAATGGGATGGACCCCGGTGTCCTTTCTCCTACCTAGGAACTAGCGCGCCTGTGGGAGAAATCCCAAAGGACAAAAAGAGGAAGGGCACAAGGGAGGATGGTAGGGAGGGAGGAAAGGAAAAAGGGGAGGATGGGGAGGATGGGATAGGGGAGGGGAGATTGGGGGGTAATTAGGTTCGGTCTGAGGAAGAAGACCAATAGGTCTAATTCCTCAGACCAAGAGCCTCTTCACCACGCCAAGGAGCCCCCCTTGAAGAGGCCAATAAAAATAAGTTACACTTTTTTACAATACTGGGTTATCTTAGGTTAAATCTACATAATGTTAGGTTAGGTAAGATTGGTCAGGAAACAGGACAGGTGTTTCCTGACGCGGGTCTTAGTTTAGTCATATGGCGAATCACATCTGGAGCTTTTAGTCATCTGATTGAGGCCTTCCGCTGGTTTACCCGTCCACCCCCCCCTTTAAAAATTATGGTTATGATTATAACGCAGTGTTGTTATTGCTGAATACCACTCGTTCGTGGGTACAATAATATATATATATATATATATATTATATATTTTATATATATATATATAATATATATATATATAATATATATATATATATATATATATATATATATATATATATATATTTTATATATATATATATATATATATACATATGTATATGTTATTTCTACCATACATTTACAATAATTGAAAAGAGGTGATAATATTGACATACTGTTTGTGTGTCATTAACATCTGTTTGCTCTGAAGATCAATGTATTTTTATGTAGAATATTATGTATTCTACATAAAATCTACATTAAATCTTTCCATACCAAAAAAATATATTCTTGTACGCCAGGAAGTGGTTGATGGAAGAATGAGCGCTGGCAAGGGGTTGGCGTCTCCGAATCAGCTGACGCGACGAAAACACTTGTCTGAGCCTTGTATTGAAGAGTTTTCTTGAATGTAACTACTAAACACTGCTATCAAGCTTAAGCTTGAATATAATGTAAAATTTATCTATAAATTATTTTTTATTTCCATAGTTTTTTTTATCGTATATTGTGTATCTCAAACATAAATAAGAATGTTAAATAGACAGTCAAGCGAAGCCTTGCAAATTCAGGATGCAGTGGCAGGAACATAAAAAAAATAAACAAATGTAATTACTAAATAACTTTATAAAAAATGACTCTGTTTTTAATAAGTAACATAATATTAATCAGCATAAATGTTGCGACAAAGTTATTCATATTCTACCATGTTTGGCGGTTGCGCCGTGAGCGCAACCTGTCAGTTGTTTGTGAGTCAGTAGGGAGGGCGGTCGTTCCTTCGTCTCTCGTGGATATTCTACCACATTTGTTAAAAATCACCTTACTTAATTAACTGTATTCAATAATGAGAGTATAGTGACTGTGCCCAAAGTAGTCACAATGAAACCCTACATGTTAAAACTGCCCAAGGGAAGCACACTTGTAATATTGTTCTGTTTTGTCGGGCTGATATGTGGAGTTGTTCCCACAACGGCACCAAGTACCAAATACCAACTCACAGACAAAGGTAAGATGACACTTTTACTAAACACAACTCAAAGACAATCGAAGAAAGTTAGCAGCGTTGGTGTGGACTTATTTTTAAATTTTCAAATTTAATGTGAATTTAGACGAGTTCCACTATCAGGGACCCAGTGGAAATATATAACACTGACTTTACAGGGTTATCCTACGGTAATTTCTACATATTATCTGCGTGCCCTCAAAAATATTGTAAATTTGTTGTATGATATGCATGGAAAGCTGTATAAAAACTTGTTTCAGAAATTTTAGTATGCGAGAAATAATCTTTATTTCGAGAATATATGTATTAACCTCTGGAGGGTTAATAATCCAGAATAACCCCCCAAAAGTATCCAGTAGTGTTTTATATTCATGGGGTCGTAGGTCCTTCACTAGGATGACACCTACAATAGTTGACTAGTTTCTAGGTACTTGTTTACTGCTAGGTGAACAGGGACAGCAGGTAATAAAAGACTGGCCCATACGTCTCGCTTTCCTTAGGATTGAATTTACATCCTTCTGTGAGTCACTTTCAAGGAAAGTCTTTTGATGTCAGTAAAGGGTGTTTGATCCAAGGGAATGGTGCAAACTTCCCCTTCCTTTCATCGAATCTAATTGCTTCCCATTATCCAAGCATTGTATGGTCCCTATGGTTTATCGCTTCCCATATGACTGTAATAAAGGTATTCAGATTCTAATGCGCTACCACTGTGCTACGACGTATCTAATCAAACTTGAATTGGGCACTTGAACCCCTTACCTGAGGTGCCTTGAATCAAGCTGGTGAGAAACTCCTGATCGAATGATTTGGACCTATCTTCCCCTACCTTTGTTTGAAACTGACTGCCTCCCATTCCTCAGTCACTGTATGCATCATACTGTAAGGAATAGTGTATATTTATAGTGTAGGAGAACCAGTGCAAATATGCGCTAACTTTCATGTGCTATATATTGAAGCAATGCCCCCATTGTTGCTAGCTGCTTGACCAAAACGGTCTATAAAATTAACAAATCTTTAATATTTGTACAAGGCACACATGGTGAGGGGCTCTTGATCTAGGGAATTGGATCTGTGCTCCAGTTGGATCTGTGCTCCAGTTCCCTGAATTAAGCCTGAATGCCTTCCATCCCCCCATAGGCGCTGTATAATCCTACGGGTTTAGTGCTTCCCCCTTGATTATAATAATAATAATAATAATAATAATGTACAAGGCACATGAAAGCAGCGGCTTTGTGCGATATTAACACAGAATATAGAGGCGTAATGCCGACAGGTATTACCAAGTGAGATATAGCTCTTTATATTTTGATATTTTAATGTGAGGTGGAAGTGCTGGACTTGGATTGGAATATCAGATTACGGTAATTTGTAATATTGTGTACTTGTAAATATCTTGTGTATCATGATAGCCAGGATGTACTATGTGAATATGTTGCCAATACAATATACATCGTTTATTATATAATTTGAGTCATTTGATTTTTATATAAAACAAGCGGATGAAGAGTGTAAACGAAGTAGAGATAATTGGCAAGAGAATTTGGACAGACTACAAAAATGGTATAAAAAATTTGTCGTAAAGATGGGGTCTAGGGAAAGGAGTCCAAAAATTTGGAATAAACTTCAAAGAAAACAGCTCCAGACATAGGACAAAGTAAAAAACTTAATGCTGATGTCGCACCAAACATATCTGGAAGCGCGCACACGTACAAAAAAAAAAAAATCGTATCGGTTGTATATGCAAGGTTGATGAACTCGAAAAGTATCTTAAGAGATTTAAGCAAAGAAATGCACCACGACAGGCACCTAAAGTCAGTACCTGACCAGCCGGGCTGTGGTTCGTACATCGGGTTGCGTGCGGCCTACAGTAACAACCTGGTTGATCAGGCTGTTATTGGTCACAGACCGGGCCGCGGGGGCGTTGACCCCCCCTGAAACCCTCTCCAGATATACGACGCTATGCAATTATGTATTAGTAATTGTGTAAGCAGCATTACTGTGGAGCCCCTCACCTATTTAAGTATGAATAGAAGCTGGCAACAAGATTAGCATAACATGTTAGATAATTTAAATCCCCGATAGATCTGTCCTGCCTGACTTAGTATAAATTTGAAGCCTTTTGTACGGCTTACCCAAATCTTACGTGCCCATCTTTGATAGAATCGCTGCTTTTATATCATGTCAAACAAATATGTAACATGATAGGTAAATCTTGTATATACTGTACTTTTATTTAAGTTCAGTATATTCCAGTCTACACTTTTCTGTTAATAGTTCTTTGTGTAGGGGGGCTTGGTCGGAGGCTGGGCCTCGGCACCGGTGATCCTCGGAGTCATTAATAGATTAATGGAATCTAATACTCCATACCTAGTTTCAAACATTATGGTAAGGCAGAGTGGCTAGGCATCCACGCCGCCAGTCAAGGGGTAAGAACAAGAGTTGGATCTTAACCCCAACTAGCACAGTTTGTGGTACACTTCTGTGACTGGAAGGGCGGGTATGATAAAAAGGCATTTGAAGGAAGTATGGCTGATGGTACTTTAACAACATCCTGTTGATGTTATTCCTGATCCTAAACCAGGCCTCCTGGTTGATGGCCTGATTAGTCATCAAACAAGCTGGTTAAAATGCCTATCAAGACAGGCCTTCTGGTTGATGGCCTGATTAATCAGCAAACTTGCTGGTTATGCCTGATTAATCAGGATGTTCATGCTTGTTGCACGATATCCAACGTAGGTACCACAGCTCAAGGATAAAAGGATTAATGACCATAGGATATGGTAAGGAGGGGAGGAAAGGATGGCCAGGGCAGGACAAAGATTCTTCATGAATGACCTCAAAACTCCATAAATGTATGCCAGATTTCCGACATTACCCTAACTCCGATAGATTTCGAAAAAGCCATTGATAACATGCCCATGCACTCAGCCCCGGGCCCAGACTCGTGGAACTCTGTTTTCATTAAGAACTGCAGGAAACCCCTATCGCGTGCTCCTAATTACACTATGGAGGAGAGCTTGGACATGGGTGAAATATCCATCACTAAAAACGACAAATATAGCCCCCCATCCTCCATAAAGGTGGCAACAAAGCAATAGCTAAGGAAGCAAAATCAATAGCTCCTGACGTCCACATCATAAAAATCTTTGAAAAGGCTAGAGCAGAGATTTGCAAATCACCTGATTCCCACCAAAATCTGCACAACCCATGCAACATGGGTTCAGGGCAGGTCGCTCCTGCCTCTCACAAACTACTGGATCACTATGATATGCCTTGGATGCACTGAAAAAAATCGAATGCAGATGTAATAACACAGACTTTTCAAAAGCATTTGACAAATGCGATCATGGCCGTAATAGCCCATAAAATACGCGCTATAGGAATAACTGGGAAAGTGGGGAGATGATCTTCAACTTCCTAACAAATCGAACACAGAGTAGTGGTCAACAGATTTTAAATCGGAGGCTGCCATAGTGAAGAGCCGTTCCAAAAGGGCACAGTACTCGCCCCCATCTTATTCCTCATCCTCATAAAACATGACGCAGATTACATAAGCACCGTACACCCTTTTGCGGTGATACTAGGATTGCATGGGCTGTCATCTGCTGAGGACGCTTTAACCTCCAAAAATTTTTAAAATTTTCCCTGGGCAACGGTAAAAAAATATGAGTTCAATGAGGGAAAATTCCAAACCCCGTTATGGAAACGGAGGGGAAAACAAAAACATTCTACAGACTTGGCCATACACTAAGGGAAAAATAATTTAAAAAGGGCCCGGAGTAGTAATGTTGAGATCCATTTCAAGGATCACAACGTGCCCCGATCGCACGTGCAAAGAAAAGATAGGATGGTAATGGAATGTTCAAAAGAGAGATGCCAAGCCCAAAGAAAGATCCTTTTTAATCACTTGTTCTCTTAGGGGTGGGAAAACGCTGTACATTTAAATCCCATTCAAGCAAGTGAAATCGCAGATCAAAATGGGACAGGATCCCCTTTTCTGCACGATAAGTTCTGTCCAAAACACCTTAACTCGGGAACGCTTGGAAGCACTTGACTTGACTCGTTGGAACGCGGAGGGAGAGATGATCATAACTACACTTGAAAACCCGGAAGGAAGGTCCCCAAAACTCACACAAAATCACTCCCCACGAAAGGGAAAAAATGGGGGAGGGGTGCAAAATGCTCCCAAAAAAAAATAGGGGGCCATTGGTACCAAGGGGAAAAAAAAACCTAAATGTCGGGGCCCCAAATGTTCAACACCCCCACAAGCATTGGGGGTTGCTAAAAACCCCTGGGTGCCTCAAGAGAGTGTCAATACCTAAAAATCAGTGCCGATCACCGGGCTGTGGCCGTACGTTGGAGGTGCGGCCCCAGTAACACCCAGTTATCAGGCCCGATCCTCGGGGGGCCCTGGTCATGGCCCGGGCCCGGGGGGGCGTTGATCCCGGAAAAACCTCCATTTTAGGTTTGGGTAGAAAACGGAGTAGGTAAAGATAGTGCTCTTTCATTACATGTAAAGCAAATTTTGTGAAAAAAAGAAGAGTGGAAAGTTTAACAGGGGCAAAAAAAGGTTCGAACCCCTCTACACGTGTATAATAACTCTAACACAACAGTTTGGCTGATCAAAACAAGCAATTTCCCTTTAAGCAGGGGGGCTTTGGAAAATGTTTTTTATGCTTAAAGGGGGAATGAGAAAGAGATACGTAACGCTAGGGAAAAATAAGTTTATTAAGTTACAGGGCACAAAAAATAGTTTTAAAAATTTTCATATATGCATTTTGTAGATTACCAGGATAAAACCCCAAAAAAATTTGACTTATTTCCCTTGGGGTTCCCGTGATAACTTATTATTTAAACCCCAAAATTTAAACGGGTAACATTAAAAGCGTTTCAAAAAAGAGATATACTAGGAAAAGGGGAAAAAGAGTTATTTTTTATCAAAATTAAAGAGAGGATCAGGTATGGCTTTTGGGAAAAGTTTTGCCTGTCAACAGACTTGAGGAATGACGACCACCCACCAGGGACGACTGATCGTGTCAAAATTTTAATACTGTCCCAGGTTTAAATTCCCCTGTATTTACTGAAAAGCCCCTTTTTTTCAGGGGAAAAGTTTTTAAGTAAATATCTTTCCTAAGTGTTGTACAGTCGTTTTTTACCAACTTGAAAAATTTATACTACTATCAATAAATGGTAGTGTTGAGTAGTTTTTTGGTCCTTTTACACTTACTTATTCTTATACTCACAAACCCCACTTTTCATTTTAAACCTCTTTCTGGGGTTTTTTTTTTTTTTTTTAGTGTGTAAAAAATAGTCCCCCCAAAAAATTTTTTTGGTATAAATTTTTAAATTGAAGTATTTTGCCAACATTCTTTTGGGAAAACAGTTTAAGGGGTTGGGCATTCTTAAAAAATGTGGGTTTTTAAAAGAATTTATATAGGCGTGAAAAATTTTTACATTTTCCAGATCTAAAGGGTTTTTTTTGGGGCTTTAAAGGAATTGTAGTATTAAAGCAGTACTTCAGTCTGAGATAGAACAAGCACGCAGTGAACATTTGTTCTCTCTGGGTTTGATTTTCTAGTTATCCAGCTTATCATTTCTCTTGTTTTGTGTAGTAACATTGTTGTCTCCTTGAATATAAAGGGACTTTCATCCCAATTTCCCTCGTATTATTTTCCCCCCATGAATTATTTTTTTATACTGTGTCAGTTTTTTATTTCCCTTATCATACCCAGTGGGGCAGCTGTTTTAAAATCTTCCTGGCCCCTAGTGTACCGCATATAATCTAGGATACCATGAAAAGCGAAACAGGCTGTATAGCAAAAACCATATTAAATGGTACTTAGTGGAGTGGAGTTTCTTTTATTAGTTTTTTTTTTTCTTTAAAAAACCAGACTATAGTGATTTTCATATAACCTGTAGTTACCACGGCACAATATAACAAGAGAACAATTATTACAAAAAAAAAAGCGTCCTTCCTCAAAATTTCCCCCAGTCAATATAGTGATAAAAGCATTTTTTTTGGGGGAGACAAAAAAAAAAATAAAAACTAAAAAATGATTGATGAACAAAGGGGGGAGGCTCGAAAAGTTCGTATTGTGGACGCCAAAAATCACCGGGTTTTTCAACACGCAAGTTTACTTTTTTCAATCAAACACATATTTCCGGGGAGTAATTCCAGTAGATCCCTTTATGGTTTGCCCAAAACACCGCCAGTTTGTTTTTAATAAATGACCCCCTGATCAGATCAGATCGACTGGTCCCCAACCCCTTTACTTGTTTCAAACGGGTTCATTGGGCAATAAAGCAACTGTAAACGGATGGGTTGTAGGCGCCTTACAAAAACAAACAATAAAAATAAATCAGGAACTACACGGTAAGTGTCCCAAAATACAAATACAGTTAGAAATAAATACAAAAAGCTGACCTTCATTTAAGGGGGTTATTAAATGAATTCAAGAGGTTGT
>NC_069422.1:47318336-47350836 GCF_026875155.1 Cherax quadricarinatus
TTAATGGGGGGAGAAATCATTTCGTATTACGTTATGAGGGGTAGGCAGTATTTTTTTGAGAATTGATAGTCCCTGATGGACGAAACGTCTTCATAAATGCCACAAACCGTATGTTGTCTTATTGTGAATATAACAATGGTATATAATACCGACAAGTAGATAAGACAAGTGTGCAACATTTAGGTATCTTTATTCCGAAACATTTCGCCTACACAGCAGGTTTCCCCAGTCGAATAGAGAGAGATAGCGTAAGCAGTTCATTCATTCATTAGAGGTTTGCCGGTACTTCCGGCCCGGGTCTTCTCCATATGGTGACCCGGCTGTGGCCCCCGGTTGGGGGTGTCATCATCATCTTCTTTCTTCTGTCTTCTTTCTTGGGCCCTCCGGCTGGAGGGTAACATCTTCTTTCTTGCGGCGACTCCCCGGAGGGGAGTGTCTTCTTGCTTCTCGACTTCATCAGAGCGTAAGCAGTGAAGATGTAGAAACGATGTAATCTGTTCAACCTCGAAGTAATTTTGAGGTGGTCGGTCCCTCAACCAGGAGAACAGTTTTACTCTATGGTCTGGAACAATGTGAAGCTGAAGCATCAAAATGGAGACTCGTTGACTGGCACAGGTGTGGCGCAGAATATCTTGAGGCGGGGCCCACTAGTAGAAGCAAAACCATTATTGAGAGGCACTGTAACTGGGTAGGTCCCTCGTAGATGTAAGCTTTCACACTCGTAACTACTGGTAATACAATAAAGTTGTCGATGTCCTCTGTATCAAGAAACCGTTGTATTGCAGTATTTGACAGTGTGAAGATACCGACAAGTAGGTAAGTTAGACAGCTTCCGCTTCCTCCTTTATATTAGACTGAAGAAACCTGCTGTATAGGCGAAACTTTTCGGAATAAAGATACCTAAATGTTGAATTTATTGTCTTAACATACAGGTACTTCATTATTGCCAGTAATGAAGGAGATGGTTGAAAAAGTTAAGTTATTGTTAATATTGCTGAAATTGTTATTGATGGCTCAGCAGGCATCTAGCAGTACTACTGTGTGGTGATCCATTGTTTTTTTAAGTGAGGCAGTAAATGTACAAACACATTTTATGATATTTTTACGAGCTAATGAGAGCATAGGCAATGGGGTCGAAGAGGTATGGGGTAGGTTTAAAAATGTAGTGTTAGTGTTCAGCAGAAGTTTGTGGTTACAGGAAAGTGGGTGCGGGAGGGAAGAGGAGCGATTGGTGGAATGATGATGTAAAGAGAATGGTAAGGGAGAAAAAGTTAACATATGGGAAGTTTTTACAAAGTAAAAGTGATGCAAGGAGGGAAGAGTATATGGAGAAAGAGAGTGGTGAAGCAATGTAAAAAGAGAGCAAATGAGAGTGGGTGAGATGTTATCAACAAATTTTGTTGAAAATAAGAAAAAGTTTTGGAGTGAGATTAACAAGTTAAGGAAGCCTAGAGAACAAATAGATTTGTCAGTTAAAAATAGGAGAGGAGAGTTATTAAATGAAGAGTTAGGTATTGGGAAGATGGAGGGAATGTTTTGAGGAATTGTTAAATGTTGATGAAGATAGGGAAGCTGTGATTTCGTGTATAGGGCAAGGAGGAATAACATCTTGTAGAGTGATGAGAAGAGCCAGTTGTGAGTGTGGGGAAGTTTTGAGGCATTAGGTTAAATGAAAAGGGGTAAAGCAGCTGGGATTGATGGGATAAAGATAGAAATGTTAAAAGCAGGTGGGGATATAGTTTTGGAGTGGTTGGTGCTATTATTTAATAAATGTATGGAAGAGGGTAAGGTACCTAGGGATTGGCAGAGAGCATGCATAGTTCCTTTGTATAAAGGCAAAGGGGACAAAAGAGTGCAAAATTATAGGGGATAAGTCTGTTGAGTATACCTGGTAAAGTGTATGGTAGAGTATTGTTGAAAGAATTAAGAGTAAGACGGAGACTAGGATAGCAGATGAACAAGGAGGCTTTAGGAAAGGTAGGGGGTGTGTGGACCAGGTGTTTACAGTGGAACATATAAGTGAACAGTATTTAGATAAGGCTAAAGAGGTTTTTGTGGCATTTATGGATTTGGAAAAGGCTTATGACAGGGTGGATAGGGTGGCAATGTGGCAGATGTTGCAGGTGTATGGTGTAGGAGGTAGATTACTGAAAGCAGTAAAAGAGTTTTTACGAGGATAGTGAGGCTCAAGTTAGAGTATGTAGGAAAGAGGGAGATTATTTCCCAGTAAAAGTAGGCCTTAGACAAGGATGTGTGATGTCACCGTGGTTGTTTAATATATTTATAGATGGGGTTGTAAGAGAAGTAAATGCGAGGGTCTTGGCAAGAGGCGTGAAGTTAAAAGATAAAGAATCACACATAAAGTGGGAGTTGTCACAGTTGCTCTTTGCTGATGACACTGTGCTCTTGGGAGATTCTGAAAAGAAGTTGCAGAGGTTGGTAGGGTATGTAAAAGAAGAAAATTAAAAGTGAATACAGGAAAGAGTAAGGTTATGAGGATAAAGATTAGGTGATGAAAGATTGGATATCAGATTGGACGGGGAGAGTATGGAGGAGGTGAATGTATTCAGATATTTGGGAGTGGACGTGTCAGCGGATGGATCTATGAAAGATGAGGTGAATCATAGAATTGATGAGGGGAAAAGGGTGATCGGTGCACTTAGGAGTTTGTGGAGACAAAGAACTTTGTCCTTGGAGGCAAAGAGGGGAATGTATGAGAGTATAGTTTTACCAACGCTCTTATATGGGTGTGAAGCATGGGTGATGAATGTTGCAGTGAGGAGAAGGCTGGAGGCAGTGGAGATGTCATGTCTGAGGGCAATGTGTGGTGTGAATATAATGCAGAGAATTCGTAGTTTGGAAGTTAGGAGGAGGTGCGGGATTGCCAAAACTGTTGTCCAGAGGGCTGAGGAAAGGTTGTTGAGGTGGTTCGGACATGTAGAGAGAATGGAGCGAAACAGAATGACTTCAAGAGTGTATCAGTGTAGCGGAAGGAAGGCGGGGTAGGGGTCGGCCTAGGAAAGGTTGGAGGGAGGGGGTAAAGGAGGTTTTGTGTGCGAGGGGTTTGGACTTCCAGGGGGCATGCGTGAGCGTGTTTGTTAGGAGTGAATGGAGACAAATCGTTTTTAATACTTGACGTGCTGTTGGAGTGTGAGCAAAGTAACATTTATGAAGGGGTTCAGGGAAACCGGCAGGCCGGACTCGAGTCCTGGAGATGGGAAGTACAGTGCCTGCACTCTGAAGGAGGGGTGTTAATGTTGCAGTTTAAAAACTGTAGTGTAAAGCACCCTTCTGCCCTTCTGGGAAGACAGTGATGGAGTGAATGATGGTGAAAGTTTTTCTTTTTCGGGCCACCCTTCCTTGGTGGGAATCGGCCAGTGTGGTAATAATAAAAAAAATGTTTACGGGTTAGACCGTTAAGCTTAGGTCAGATGACCAAAGGCTTCACTGAAAAACAAAATACCATCACCAGTGCCGAAATTCTTATATATAGTATTATTTGAGCTTATTGTAAAAACAGCAGGACAAATAAGCGTTAGTGGTGGTTATTTCAATATCATACCGAAAGATAAGATGGATAAGACCTTATTTCGAGGTCTTTTGTGACAAAAAGTCTGACCAATTATGCATTTTACAGATTTCCAGAATAATAGAGTAATAGGAGTGTCCCTTGGAATGATAATATGCTAATATGTTATGTACCAGCTGAGTGGAAAATAAGGATGAATGTAATATGTTGGAACGTTAACCTCATTGATGAAGCCCAGGAAGCTAATTTAATGTAAATGCTTCTCCTATCCACCTGTTGTTGATTCTGGCCATCGCATCGTTGGCCCGGTCCCAGTCCAGGCCTCTTGGTTGATGGCTTGGTCATTCAGGCTATTGGTTTTAGCAGCATCAGTAGCCTGACCGATCGACAGCTACTTTCAAGCTCTCTTGAAGGCAGCCGTGGGTATGTTAATAATTATTCTGGCCCAGTTAGATACATTGGTGGTGCGTGACCCATACGGTTATGGCGCTTTCTTAACTACCTGAAGTCTACCTGAAGGGTGTTCCGAGGGTGCACGTCCTCACGGCACGGTCCATGACCAGGTCTCCTGGTGGATCAAGGCTTCAACCACAGCCCGGCTGATCTGGAACTATAGGAACCTGTCCAATTCTTATGAACATAATTATAGTGTGATTATAATTAATCAGTCTAATAAAATTAGTGTGATAAAGACGTGTGAACGTGGACCAGGCGCTTTATGAACCAGGTTATGTGCTTCCCCATGAATATAATTGAGCTGGTATGTGCAAGTGTGCTCTGATAGCAACACTAGACTAGCATAAGCCGGAACTTCACGACGCAACAGTGCTGTATCATGTCGTTTTCTAATGAATGAATGTCATGGGTACGTCTCTCTTCCGGCCACTTAACACTAGCAGTAACCCTATAAGAGGGGTAACCTAATCATATGCAACTTATTCATGTACCTGACTGCTAGGTGGATGTTTTGTGGAGACGGGAGGAAGTTATACGATTGGATTATGGTAATGAAATTGCAGTCTCTAATGAATTTAGTCTTGTGTGAATGTAATACAGTTTACAAACCCAGTGCAATACTAAGTATAAGAGTGGCTAGCTGATCCAGTGGCTAACGCGACGGTTTTGAGTGTTGAGACTGATCGCGGGTTCTAGCCCCACCCGTGGTATAGTGTAAGTATCAGAGCTTAGTGTAACATAAATGTCAAACATGGTTGGAGCAGGACGTGGTGAAAGTGAAAAAAAAAATAACTACACTTTCTTGGTTGACAAGAATTTCTTAGCTCTGTTAGTGCGGTATAGTCATGGTGGCCCGAGCCTTCCACCCCTGGCAGAACACCTGTGGCAGGCAAGAGCTAAATTTGTTGTCTACGTTGGTGTGAGGTACATGAGCAACAGTTGAGGGCAGTGTGTGTGACCTCTAAATTGGCCAATAGTGACACTGTTGAATGAAACTCAGCGGAGCCTGGGCAGTCAAGTGGCTTTAACAGCTGATGAAGCAGTAGAGAATGTTGCTAATCGGAGTTCTAAATAATGAAAAGATAACTATTATCTCCCTTCTAGAGAGGTACCTTGACACTAATGAAGGACTCTTGATCCAAGGAATTGGAATTACTCTTATTTTACACTTAACCTGATTACTTCCTGTATACCGGATGCTATATGATCCCTACATGTTTAGCACCTCTATAAATATAATTGATAGTTATCTAGAAACAGCCTTTGTTAATCAGTGTGACCACGGAGTATTACTAGTCCCGTAAGCAGCCGAGTGATAACTGGCAAGTTTTTACCTTCGAACGTGGCATTGTATACAAAACAGACAAGACGGTACATGGTTGTTCCACATAAGGATTCCAACTCTGTGAAAAAAAAAAGTTTGTTATATGAGCAGTTACACAAGACAGGACGAGTAAGCGTCTTAAAGGTGTCACAATGATATATTTAAGTGATCTGCTTGAAGATAGCTAGCTAGCTAGCTTGAAGATCTTCAGTGTCACAAACCTTCATTATCACAAAGGTTAAGTGCTTTGATAAGATAAGGATACATTGTGCGCGGCTTATGCAAAGGATAGCGGTCTCCACCAGTACCTCGACAGGCACACTAAGGCAGACTGGGGATAGTAGAATAAAGTTCAGTTAAATAACATACAAGTGTAATAACATTTGTAAATCACCCGGGAAACCCACACTTTGAAAATATGAGAAATAAAATTGTACACTGAATCAGTAATAGCATAATAATCATAATTCAGTTGAATGACCAATAAAATTTCGGTAATTCTTAATACATTATTAGTAATGTGCACTAATATGCATTAGCATTAACAGTTGTAAAATAGTATTTGTATTTGCAGCAGTTCAAAACCGTAGCTCTCGTCAGTGGTAATAGGAGCATACAAAGTTAAATCAGTACATAAGTATCATCAGCAGTAACAGTTCAGTATTAGCATGCATCAGCATCACAGTATTTGCAGCAGAATTATGCTGCAGTAACAGTAATCATCATAAGTAATACTTTGCAGCACAGTAGTCGCATAAGTACAGCAGCATGCATCACCTTCAGTAGAATATCGTTTGAAGCAGCCAGAGACAGCAGCAGGCATCAGCAGCTGTAATCACTGTCAGCTATGAACATGGCAGCTTTGGTACCAGTACCATTGTTATATTCATGTTTGCTGCTCATACAATATAGGAAAGCTCTTGGATGGATACACTAGTGGTAGGTCCACCGTGCTAGATTTTAGTTACCTTTGCCGCCGGAGTAAAGAAACTCACCTAGCAGTAAGTGTAAATGGAAGATTTTTTTAAAACTCTACCATTATACGTAAGGTGGAAGAATTACTGACCGATCCCTGGCCATCTTGAAGAGGGAACTGGATAAGTTCTTTAAATCAGTTTCTGATCAGCAGGGCTGTGGTGGCGACATTACTCTATGCGGTTTGCACGGCCGCAGGGGCGGTGACCCCCGAAATAGTCTTCAGGTATCCTTTATGTAAGGCTTTTTTTTTTTTAATAAACTAAGCGTAAATTATGCCGCCTAACTAACGAGTTCTAAGTAATTGTTGTTTTATTAATATTAATCCTGCAAATAAAAATTGGCTGCCAGCAACGGTTGGAAGATAAATATATCCCAACTTGGAATAAAATGGAACCTGGTGTGGTCTTCATGTTATTCATTCAGAGATGCACTTCTACATACCACTGTTGTAATGCAAGATTATTTAAGTTGCTTTCGCTTTCCCGTCAGCTTGAACCAGTGGCCATTCTCCTCTGACCTCTCATTAACAAATCAGTTTTGCCCTTAGAACTGCCGCTTACTGGATTTTTTCCATTACATTCTCTATAAACTGTAGAGGTTGTTGTCCGTGAAAATCCCAGATCAGCAGTTTGAGATACTCAGACCACCCCGTCTGTCACCAACAGTCATGACATCGTCAAAGTAACTTTTCGCATTTCTTCACCATTCTGATATTTGATCTCAGCATATGAACCTCTTGACCATGTCTGCATACTTTTAGGCATTGAGGTGCTGCCACGTAATTGCTTGATTAGATATTTACATTAACAAGCAGGTGTACCTAATAAAGTGGCAAGAGTGAGTGTGAGTGTGTGTGTGTGGATTCGTCTGAGTGTATCCACTCTTGTATACGTCTTAAAGGACACTTGGGTACAGTTCAGGACATTTATTAAAGGAAACGTTTAGCCACAAGTGACTCCATGAGGCAAAACGTTTCCTTTTGTAACATATGTTCTAAACTGTACACAAGTATCCTTTTCCACAGTTTGTCGGTATCGCCATACCATTTACAACTTGTGTGTACTAACCTAATTGTGGTTGCAGGGGTCGACTCGGTTCCTGGCCCCGCCTCTTCACTGAACGCTACTAGGTCCTCTCTCTCCCTGCTCCATGAGCTTCATCATACCTCATCTTAAAGCTATGTATGGTTCCTGCCTCCACTACCTCACTTGCTAGACTATTACACACACACACACACACACACACACACACACACACACACACACACACACACACACACACACACACACACACACACTGGTGATAACTTCAAATGTTGTCGAAAAGATATTAAATTTAGATGAAATTACATGAATTTTAGATTCTTGCTTTGCTCTCACGAAGGCTTTCTCTTATTTAACTTGAACAATTACCACGTCCTGAACCATACGGAAGTACTTTGTATGTACACGGGAACCAGTGTACATAAGTGCGGCAGTGCAAAGCCTGTAAACATGAAAATAAAAATGAAAAAGTTTATTTCCTGTTATCTTAAACACTTCCTTGCCAGCACTTTATTTAGTTTATTCTCATGGTACATATTGGTCTCCTTGAAAGTATTGAATAACATAAGCTGATCTTGCACCGCTTTATAATAAAATACGAAACATTAATTATTATTTTCCTTATCTTAAATGAAGCTTAACACTGTCAGATACCTTTGGCGTAGGTTTACATAGTTGCTGCTTATACAAGGTATTACGGTGTTTGAGGACGGAGGCTGGTGGTGGGGGAAGAAGCGTGCTGGCAGAGGTGTAGGCCCTCCACGTGGAGTTGAACATCGCCAGGCACTATGCCAGCTACTTTGTCATCGTCTCCCACTCTCATCTGACGCCCCGACCTACTAGGCTTCAACCACTACAATACGCTTGTCCATGTTAAATACGCGCTGCACACAGCTCGACGAGTAGATTAAAGCATTATGTATTTTGAGAACATTAATACCAAACATTTAGAGAATTATTCAATGTGTTGCTATATTGGCACAATACTAGGCATTTTTTTTCTTTTGTTCTGTATATATGTATTTGATTCGTGCTTTCAGGCAGAGCTTTTGCTCAAGTGTGCGCAATACATGTAAGGCTAACAGATGACTTTGATTTATATCAAGTACGTATACTGTAAGAGGAGTGAATAAAGACACAAATGCAGAGTAATATCTTTGATTGACAAGGCTATACTTACACTGTGGCCTTAATGAAGTCTGCTTAAAGAATAAATTGCAAATATAAAATATTCCTTACTTTTGCTCTGGGTTCGCGCCACCCGTAGGTGGGCGATCCCCTTCCCCACTGGCCTAGAGAATAGTAGACAATCAGATTTAATCCAAGAAAGAAAATAGCTCCAATTCCTTTGATCAGCATCTCTTTATGAGCATCAAGGTATTCCCCTTTCCCTTTGAAGGATAAGAGCAGATTTCGTCATGTGCTGGCCGGGGGAAGGGGGGATTTGTGAAGAACAAGGGTTGTGTGTAGTGCCTAGACTAGACAGTTGGAGAGTATCTGTTGCTGATAAGCCTTGAAATCTATTTTAAGTTATGATAAGATGAAAACACCAGAGAACAATTCTCGCAAGGAAGAAAAAATCGGTGCAAATTACGTGGTGATGTGCGTGGAAACAACAAGGTCTCCAGACCTTCACTGGCGCCCGAGGCATCCTGCTATTAGGTGACGTGTCCGTGCACCTCATCCTCTCATCCTACATAACCTGAGGATTGTTTCCACCGAATTAGCTACGCCCGAGCATCTCCCGTTGCCACAGGTTTATCTTCTGTTTATAATTTGGTTATTGATTGTTAAAGATGTAAATTTAGGATAATTTAGGCTAAATTTAACTTAACACTAATAGTTATTTGTTACATTGTTCAAATTAACAAGGGCGAAAAGTGTGTATTTAGAGGATTGGGTGGTTCATGTTGATTGTAGTGTTGTAGAGAAATCAATGTATCCTCAGCATCAACTAGCCAGATTTAAACTCGTTTTCCCGTGTATATAGTAATGTGAATGTTTTGCTTTTGGTAAGTACAGTAATAATGAGCGAGATTAACACGTAGGATTATACAGCGCATGTGGGGAAGGGGGGGATGGAAGGTATTCAAGCTCAATTCAGGGAACCTGAACACAGATCCAGTTCCCTAGTTCAAGAGCTCCTCACCAGCGTCAAGGAACCTCCCTTGAGAGATAATGAGCGAGTGATGTTATCGTGTGAAAGTAAGTTGATATAGCTTGATGTAACCTGTAGACCCGATAAGCAGATGCTAAAACTCCATCTGGTTTTATTTTTGTGAAATTGCATTGGCCTAAGGTGACTTGATACGATTTTAATAATGTACGAGGTCGATTAAATCCAAACATCTGTTAGAATCACCAGCTTTGTATGATTATAGGTGTCAACAGACAAATTGGCAATCATAAAAGTGGAGCAAATTAAAGGTTAACAAGAGACCTATCAATGTCTTGGTATCACTCTCTCATGTACGCTTAACACCTGTGCAACAAATTTGTTGCCAGTTATTATGCGAGTAAATTACCTGAATTATTACAGGCAAGTAATTTGGGCGAGATAAGTGGGACTCAAGTCACAGTAGGTCGCCGAACTGTAACTCCCTCGATGCCCAATTCACCATTCTCACAAGAAGCTACATCTGACATTAAATTAATAATTACAATATTAAAAAATACCAATAATGGTAAATTATAAAATAATGTGCATTGTATATGGTTAGGTTTGCTGGGTATGTCAAAGAAATTGGTATTAACACTTACCATTTAATTACTGGAAACAATACTGATGGAACACACCATAACCTTACCCTAGCAGCTAGAATTTATGATGACCAACACAAAAATACTACTATACATTATGGGTAAGCGTCACTTTGAGATATGCTCCTTGGAGAATTGGTGTCCTCTATTTTTTCATCCTGGTTTCGATTTGTAAGGGTTTTCCACACTATCCCAGTTCTTCAGCAGGGGACATTAACACGGGTTTCTGTTACAAATTCAGGCCGAAAAACCCCAATTAACCTTGGAGAACACCTGATAACATTGCACAGTTCAGTCCAGTGTTCACACATTAAATTCACACATTAAATTCTCCCTCTGCGGCATCACTCCCTCGGCTGTTCTGCCTCCCCCCCCCCCTCACTTGAAATTTCTCGAAGGGTCCAAAAAGCAGCACATTTTAATACATTATATTATTCATTTATATGTTCTACATTTAGAACATATTAAGGTGTACATAGCTTAAATAAGATGGCTGATAGAGCAAAGTGTATCGCCTTAACTCTTGCAAAACTGTGAAAGCGTTGGTAAACTTGTAATAATACAATCTGAAGCCTTGTGGAATATGCAGTCTTTTAGCCACTGAAATACTTATGAAGACTTTTAGGTATAGCTAGCGTTACTGATGGAATACAAGAAATAATGGTTAGGATTGTAGCTTCTGACTGGGGATCAATATAAAATGTGTTAAAATTTATTCATATAGTTATTAAAATATTGGATTTCATGTAAGCTAGGAAGCAGCATCATTTTCCACAGCTCCATATGATTTAAGGTAAGGAAATTACCATTTCCTTCCTGGGATCGAACCTGGTTATTTACCATTTCCCAGGCACTGCATGACTTGCGGGTTTATCGCTTCCAGATGAATGTAATACTAATCCACAGACTCATTGCCCATCACTACAAGATGTCACTGCCAGGGTAAAACTTGGTTATAAGTACCATTGACTCCGTCAGTTTGTATGATCTCGCTCATGAAATGGACCGCATGCTCCAACGCTATAACAGACTGCCCAACAACAGAAATTGGTTAAAAAACAAACAAAACGTAAAAAATATTATAACAGCCTTTGGCTGAAGAGAAACTTTGTCTAATTATGATTACTTGATAAAGCTGTCCTTGAGAGATATATGATTATAATAGTCTTACGCTGCTTAGTGTGTTTTCATACACTTGTACGCTTGATGCTGCCTCTTCCACCACTGTAAACTCAGGTTCAGAGTAACCTTATAGTAAATCACTTCATTTTAATGATTAGATACCAGAAACCTTGAGATTGTGCCCTGGCTTTACATCACTACATAAATTAACTATTTGACTACAATCTGTTTAATGAGGCAGCGACTTGAATGTTAATGATACAGGAAATCTTGATATTGTATCCCCATATTTCATCAGCTGTATAAATAACTCAGCGCTGTGTGCCCCTTGTGGATTCAGCGTTTAGTTTTGATTGTATTAATAATAATATATAAATATATGATGAGACTGCAATCTGACATGACAATATAACATCCAGAGATACTCGGTCGATTCTGATACCCATCCATTATAACACAAATAATTTTTTTTTTCTGCTACCACTTGCAAAATGAATGCAGGATTCGCGAAAAACTAGCTCAGGCCAGGAAGGAGATATGATTGGCAGACAAATTCATTATTTTCTGATATATTTTTTATTATATTTTCTTATAAGACTTTAATCATTACTGATTCTTTCATAGATGATGCTTTACTCTCACAATTGCTATCAGGTTCATTGGAGATTCAGTTTCGAGTTTAAAAAATAAGGAAATGAAAGAACATTTCGTACGAATTTATTCTCACATTAAATTATTGCTACATGATAATATATCAATTTTTCAAGAAAGTACTTTTGGAAAGTTGAATAAAACATAGGTCTTTCTGTATTAAACATTAAGATAATTGGAAAGTAAATAATAAATGGTTGTCATAAGAATGCAGGTAGAAGCCTGAGCAGATCTTTAACCCAATATGGTAACGTGAAAGTACATAGATAAACACATGTACGGAGCAGTTTGTAATGCAAGCAGTAGTCAGGCTTAGGCTTGAATATTCACATGTACTTTTGACTGTTTGGTGTTATCTCAGACGATGATCTAACAATGCAGTTAGCTTTATGGTCCCTCTGTTGAACACTAGTTATTGAGGAATAGAGAGAGAATGCAATAACATTGTATCTGACTAATGAAAATAAAACACCAGAAATTCTGAGCAAGTATCTTCAGTTTGCTTGTAACATAAGCGAGTTACAATTTGTCAGTTTTATTTACACATTCATACCATCTGCCATTTTATAAAGTGCCTAGTTCGTAGGCCTTTGTGTAGCCATATGCTCTCGGGCTACCGTCCACATTATGAATCAAGGGTGCACACTAAAATTGCCGGTTCGTCAACAAAATCTCAAGTCGAACCAATTCCAGTATTGTTCTCCACAAAACTCTTTGGATATGTTTTGGATTTTATGGTCTTGTGTTGAGGGGCATGCATACACGTGGAAGTGTGTGGTTTAATTACGTGCGCGCTTATGGAGCAGGTAAAGCCTAGTTTTTGAGCTCATGCTGGAGAAAGCTTCAACCTTGACCTTGGCGGCAGCTTGGCTGGCTGGCTGGTTGGTTGGCAGGCAAGGAACAGCCACTCCCTTGGTCTCCACTTAAACCTGAACCGAATCCCCTTTGACTATTCTTGCGTCAGAGGTGAGGAAGGTAATACTAGTATAGCGCAAGCAAGGTTGTGGGCAAAACGAGTAGGTTGGTTTGTGGGAGATTCGATTTTGTCGTCGAAACTGGGCGGTATCTCGCGAGCATTAAGAATAAGTTTATTTCAGCATGATTCATCTCTATACAAAGGAATATAACAATTGGGTGTACATGCCAGAAGCCCCTTTATATGCAGAGCATTTCGTGCAAACTTAAGACTAACTTAAGTTGCGGCCTGAGTCAAGTGCAATTAATGATGACATTGAATCATTAATAATCGAGGTGTCGCGCTCATTTCTATAGGCAAACCTTAATGTTATTAGTGTCAAGCAATTCTGTTTGCAATTTAAAGCCTAACTGTTAATTCTTATGCCTAGCTCAATATGGTTGTTATTATTCCTTTTTATGGAGGTGAAAGCAGACGTATACCCTGCTTGTTGAGATCAGTTGGTGCATATAATTTGTGATCTCTTAAGCCAGAAATTTCTTGAGTAGTTGCTTTTGTAGTTGATTTAAGAAAGGGTTTACTAGTGATGAACAACCTGAAAGGGGCTTTAAGACAGGTGATATTAAATGAATACAGCTTCCGTAATAATATAATTCATACAGGTTATGAAATTTAATATATTAGTATGATTTCTAAACCGTTTTACATATGTTTATTTACTTTTAAACATTTAGCAAGATTTATGATGACGGTTTCGGCTTCATTTCTCAACATTTTAATACCATTTATATTGTTAAACTTATTATCCTATCGCTCGTATTAGAATACCGAGAGATGTAATTTTTTTTTATATTTAGTTAGGCGTGATACATCAGCAATGCTTCTATCCTATTTTTTTGTGGTAGCCAATTTTTGTTCCCACAATATTACTGTTTCAGTGTCATATTCCATTACAAAGGGTTAATTTCTTAGTGCAGAAGTCTGATCAGGGAGACTTCTGTAGGCCAATGATTTCGTCATTAAAGCTTTCAGCACCTCCCGAAATTTCAAAGGTTTCATTCCAGCAGAGCTAAGAGTTATTACTTGGGAATTAAACACACTCATGATGGCCTATCCTATAAGGATAGAGTGAAGGATTTACTCAAGGAGGAAAGTGGCTCGTGAAGGAGAGAGCGATTTCAGACAGATAGGAGAGAAGGTTGCTTAATTAAGGAAATTCTGCTCCGAATGACTTGTGCAGGTTTAGCGTTTGTCAATCTCTGCCACGTCGTGAATGTGTTTCATTCTTCTGGTAGTCTTGCCTTGCTGCCGATGCGATAAAAAATAAAGATAATGATTAACGTAAAGACACTAGAGCCTGCAAGTTTATGCGAGAACGAGGAATGTCAGAGGTGTTTGTTTCCAGTGTAATGGTCTGTGGATGGATTAGATATGGAATAACTGGAAGGGTTGGAATGAGAATAATCATCACTAAGGTAAGTAAGTATATAGGAGTAAAATGTTGCCAATAAAATACCAAAGTGTTTATATTTTATCTTTTCTCGCACAACCTGCCTGTATCACATTCCGTGTTTACCAGCAGGTACTGTATAACTCTTCCGGGCTTAACACTTCCCCATAAATATTATAATATACCCTTTTCCGCTAACAATATATTTTTCTGCTACTACGACTATTGTAGCAATAACGATAGCAGCAGCAGAAGCATTAACTGTTACAGTAATTTTAGTCATTAAAGCTTATTACTTTAGTGGGTTTGAGTAATAGTGTCAGTGAGCAAGAATACAGAGTATATGCTGAACCTCAGTGGTGAACTTGCAAGTCAATTTAAAATCTGTCTTAATGTTGTAGTGAATGACATTGTTTACATATCATTGGCATTTTTGTACATTTAGACATATTTTGGCAATGATTATCCTTTAAGAAAAGGCACTCGTTGCGGAACAAGCCCTTACTAGAACAACGTTTAAGCCTTCATTCACACACTACTCTTTGTAGAGCTTGACATTGAAACGTCCCAATAAAAGCGTGTTTTGCAACGTGTCTTTTCGTGATTGTTGGCAACACGATATTTAGATCCAATGATTTTACTTGTTTAGCCTGTTCTTTTTCTCCCATTTTACCAACTTCACACAGATGTGGATTGGACTATTCCCATTAATACGTGGACAATGTTAGCTAGCGTGCCAAGTTATTCAGAACATGTCGCCGGCTTCTCTGGCAGAGCCCGCTGCACGGTGCAGTGGTGCCGAGGTCAAGGCAAGTGCCTGGGGGATTACCTGAACTTGCCTGCGGCTAGTTTTCAGAGTTTGGTGTGCCAGAGTAGCGTGCGTTGGCTCTCAAGTCTGCCAGTGAAGGCAGACCGCTCCTGACCTGCCCCGTGAGCTACATCGACTAACTGTAACCGGATTCTGTCCTCGGGTGCCTTGTGCCTATTCTTGGAGATACGTATGGATCTTCATTTAATTAATGACTGTACCAAATGACTACAGCGCTGTATGACCCTTATGGGTTTATCGCTTAGTTATGATTATAATGTACCACATGATTAAATATTTCCTAGCCTTCCTTTGGGTCATTCGTTTTTCTAGTTTATATTTGTACCCTCTAGTCCCTCACGTTGCTTTTCAAACAATGTAACAATCCACAATATCGATGCAGTATTTGTACGCGGTAATCTTGTTTCTAATTAATTACTGGGAACGCCTTTAAGTCTTGAACATATACTCACTGGGGCGGAGGAGAGAGAGGAAGGCATGATAATATATATCTGGAAAGTACTCGAGGGCCTGGTCCCAAATCTTCACACTGCCATAACACACTGGAGTGAGAGATATGGGAGGAAGTGCAGAATACACACATTAAGGAGCTGGGGTGCGGTGGGCACAATAAGGGAACACTATCAACATTCGTGGCCCCAGACTATTCAACATCTTACCAGAAGATGTCAGAAATACGGCTGGAGCAAGTGTAGAAGTCTTCAAGAGAAAACGTGACAAGTATCTTCACCAAGTGCCAGATCAGCCAGGCTGTGATGGATATGTGGGGCAGCGGGCCTCCAGCAGCAACAGCCTGGTTGACTAGGCAAGTACCAACAAGCCTGGCCCATGGCCAGGCTCCAAAAGTAGTGAAACTCTCGAAACTCGTTAAAGGTATATCTAGTCCACACCTCTTCCTGGGTCATCAGGTTCACGAGTCTCTTCCAACAATACTTTTTAGCTTTATGGCAAATCTTAGACTTCCTAGCCTGGCCCAGGGCTGGTCTGGAGTAACAAAAAAAAAAAAAAAAAAAAAAAAAAAAGCTATCCAAGATATATCAGAAGTAAAGGGAGGATATGTTCTGGAGCTGAGATACTTCATTCACAATAAAATGTTACATTAATTGCACATATGCCCTTGTACCTAACGTATTGTCGGTAATGTGGTAATCCTGTTTCTTCTAAGTTACTGGGAGCGCCTTAGTCTTAAGCATGTACTCGAGTGCATAAAAACCATACCACCAGGTAAAGCTCTCGCTTCAAATGCTTAGGGTCCGGGTTCGATTCCCGGCAAGGGTGGGAACATTGAGCGTGTTTCCTTACACCGGTTGTTTATGTTCACCCATAAGTGAAAATGGGTACCTGGGTGTTAGTCGACTGGTGTGGGTCGCATCCCGGGACTAAATTAACCTGAGTTGACCGAAATGCTCTGCCTAAGAACCTCTTCAAGGGGGGCTCCTTGCTGTGGTGAAGAGGCTCTTGGTCTGAGGAATCAGACCTGTCGGTCTCCTTCCTCAGACCAAACCTAATTACCCCCCAATCCCCCCCTCCCTATCCCATCCTCCCCTTTTTCCTTTCCTCCTCCTCCTCCCCACCCCTCCCTTTTGCCCTTCCTCTTTTTGGCCTTTGGGATTTCTCCCACAGGCGCGCTAGTTCCTAGGTAGGGGAAAGGATACCGGGATCCATCCCATTCCGTTGAGGTTCTTGGCGGTGGCATAGTTTGCCGTGGAATCTGGATCGCCTGGGGATGTCCCGATCCCTCTCCGGTACCCCGGAGTAGCTTTGGGTGTCTTTCGGGTGACGGGTGTATCTCTGGAAGCCACCTTTCAGATTCCGGGAGTGGTGGCCGAAGGAGGTATGCTTTGTGGCGGATATCCGGCCGCCCTCTCTTTTGTCCACCGAGGTAGCTCGGCAGATGTGAGGTTGCTATCCCGGATTGCTGGTTTACTAGCATGAAGGGTAGGGTATGGCACGGGTTCCATGCTGCATCTGCACTACTAGCGGTGCTG
Organism: Cherax quadricarinatus; assembly: GCF_026875155.1. Classification (NCBI taxonomy): domain Eukaryota; kingdom Metazoa; phylum Arthropoda; class Malacostraca; order Decapoda; family Parastacidae; genus Cherax; species Cherax quadricarinatus. The sequence goes on from NC_069422.1 coordinate 47,335,383, forward strand.
AGGTCCTCTTGGGCGCGGAGGGAGATTTCCGGCCCTTTCATTCCTCCTGGGAACTATTCCTCCCTGCTCCCCCCTTTTTTTATTCTTTTTTTTTTTTTTTTATTTTCTTTCTTTTTTTTTCTTAAAAACAAAAAGCAAAGGAGTAACCTAACCATGGAGAACCCAATCCATGAACCCACTACCCCCGGGCCCCTTCTTGATACCGCACCCCATTCTGACCCTGCCTTGTTTTTAGACCACTCTTCGGACACTCCTGATGCCCCTGTACCTCTTGCTGGTGCTGTTTCCTCACCCACTTCAGGTACCGGGGCTTCGACTGACTCCTTCGATTTGTCTGAACTCCGCTCTCCTTTGACTTTGCTTCCGGCTTCTCCCTCTAGGGTCCGGCAATTTTCGAATCGCCCGCCCATTTCACACCGGACCAACTCTGGTCCTACTCCTAAACGCCAACGTCAATCTCCTGATGATGCTCCTTCGTTACCTTCCCATTCTACTCGGAAAAGACCGACACGTCATGCACTCCCTCTCCACGCTCAGTTTCGGACCACACAATGGACTAAATTCTTTACTTTAAGACCGACTTCTTCTTCAGCCTACCTTTCTGACCATAGTATTGGCAAAGCGCTCCTGCGTCATGTTGGTAGAGATATTTCATTTCATGCTCTCAAGAGCGGTATGCTGCTACCCAAGCTCATGATCTTTTCTCCTTTCGAATATCGATACTACTATCACTATTGAAAAACATCTTTCTCTCAATTCTTGTAGTGGTACCGTCATTCTGCCCCATACCATAGTCCAACAGAATTTCCAGTCATGTGGCAATGACATTCTTGAACAGCTGGAACTCCAGGATCTCCCAATCCTCAAAGTAGACACTTATGTCCTTCCTGCCCGTGGGCGGAGACGTTACCCTTGCAATGTGGCTCGTTTAACTTTTGACAGCCGAGAACTCCCGTCTCTGTATATGTCGCGGGACATCGGTTAAAAGTTCGAAAGGTGATACCTACACCGCAACAGTGTAGAAATTGCTGGCGTTTTGGTCACCCAGCAAAATATTGCAGATCTATGGCCGAATGCCCAGTCTGTGGTGCCGACGACCATTCTAATACATCTTGCAGTCAACCTCCATCTTGCCTTAATTGTAATGAAGCTCGCCCTTCGTACTCCCGCCGTTACCAGGTCTACTTAAATGAACGTGAAATCCGTTGCCTCAAAGAGGCAGAAGGTCTTCCTTATGCTATGGCAGTCACTCATCTCCGCCTCCAAGGGAGACTACCCCGTGTTTCTTATTCTCGTGTTTCAAAACATCCCCCCCACTTCCGGGGTCCCATCTTCTGCAGCCTCCTCTGTTGTTACCCCTCCCAGAACCACTCCGGCATCTAATCCTTTTGCTGTCCTTGGCTCTGACGTCCCAACTACAACTCAGTCTGTTCTTACATCTTCGCATCCTTCCTCACAAGCTCCAGTATCGACAAGACCTCGTACGACACCTAATACCAATCGCCCCTCTACTTCTCAGAAGTCAAAAAAATCCACATTGCTCAAATCTTCTTTGCCCCTTCCTTCCCTTCTTCCACCTCCACACTTTACCTTTCCAGTCTCTTTGCCTAGTTCTTCCCCTCTCTCTGGCTCTATTACAAGTGTGGAGATTCACCCTCCTCCTCGTACTATGCCTTCCACCCCCGTCCCCTCCCAAGTTTCTCCCTCTTCTGCCGCCTCCCAGGTTTCTGCCTCTTCTGTCCCCCCCCCACACTTCATCTCCAGTCCCTTACACTCTTTCCTCCCCCTCTACTTTGGTACAGTCCATTACTGTCCCAATCTTTACTCACCCTCCCCCTTCTATCTCCAATATGGTCTCCCATACATCTTTGAATTCAGAAACACTTGAAGCCATTTCAGAATATATTGCAGAGACTAAACCTTCAATGGACACTGATTCACTTCCTGTTCCTTCTCTTCCCTCTCCTCCATCTTCACAACCCCATTCTTCGCAACGCTCCATTCCTTCGCTGCTTGAACGTCTTCCAATGCCACCACATGTTGACTTTTCTAACCCCTCTAGTCCGTAGGTGCCTTTCCCTACGGATTCCTGGTATTTTTTTCTTCATCGCCAATCATGGCCTATTTACAGTGGAATATCCGCGGCCTCAGGGGTAATCGGGGTGAGCTTCAGATGTTGCTTTCCAGGTTTTCCCCTGTTGGTGCTTGCTTACAAGAGCCAAAATTACACTCGGCTGTTTTACAACCTATCTCAGGCTATAATTTATTGTATTCTTCGGATCCTTTCTCAGATGGGACCTTTAATGAAAGTGCCCTTCTTCTACGCAATGATATTCCGTACTGTCAACTATTTGTCCATACCTCGCTGCATTACACTGCAGCCCGTATCCACTTGAATAAGTGGTTTACAATATGTTCTTTATATCTCTCTCCTTCGCGAGCATTTTCTATCCCAGACTTTGCCTTTCTTGTTTCATCCTTACCACCACCACTTCTGTTACTTGGTGATTTTAACGCCCACCATTTCCTCTGGGGGGGGTCTCATTGTGGCTCACGTGGCATCCAGTTGGAGGCTTTTCTCGCCTCTCACCCCCTCCATGTTTTAAATACGGGTACTCCCACCCATTTTGATCCTCGTACTCATACTCTCTCGCATCGATCTATCCGTCTGCTCTTCCTCCACTGCACTAGACTTCACCTGGTCTGTTCCACCGGACTTACATGACAGCGATCATTTTCCAATCATTCTTACTTCTCCTTCCTATTCACCACCTTTCCGTAGCCCTTGCTGGCAATTTGATCGGGCAAATTGGGATCTTTACTCGTAACTCACTGCTTTTAGTGAGGTTCCTTCTTCATCCTCTATTGATGAGCTCCTACACCTCTTCTCGACGTCAGTTTATACCGCAGCTTCTCATTCTATACCCCAAACCTCAGGCAGGCATTCTCAGAAGTGCGTGCCTTGGTGGTCTCCTGCTTGTGCTCGTGCAGTACGTTTGAAACACGCTGCATGGGGCAGGTACCGGTACAATAGAACTGCTGAGAGACTTCTTGATTTTAAGCAGAAGCGTGCGATCGCTCGCCGTGTCATCCGTGAAGCTAAACGCACTTGCTGGCGAGACTGTTTCCACCATCACCTCTGCTTCTTCTATGAGTGCAGTCTGGAAAAAAGTGAGGAAATTGAGTGGTAAATACTCTCCTGACCCGGCTCCTGTTCTACGGGTCACTGGTGTTGATGTAGCAAACCCTCTCGACGTTGCCATTGAACTTGGCACGCATCTCGTCCGTATTTCCCGGGGGCTCCATCTATGCCCCTCGTTTCTTTCCTCAAGGTCTGCCAGAGAGTTAGTACCCTTGGACTTTTCTTCTCTCAGAGAAGAACAGTATAATGTGCCTTTTACACTTCAAGAACTGGAGGCAACGCTCTCAGCTTGCCGATCATCGGCAGCTGGGCCTGACGACATTCATATTCGTATGTTACAACATGTACATCGGTCAGCCCTTGTAGTCCTCTTACACCTCTTCATTCTTATTTGGGCACAAAGAGTTCTTCCCCAGCTGTGGAAATCTGCCATTGTTCTCCCTTTTCGCAAACTGGGTACTACAGGACATGATGCCTCCCACTATCGTCCCATCGCTCTTACTAGTGCAGTTTGCAAAGTGATGGAACGTCTCGTAAATCGACGTTTAATGTGGTATTTAGAGACACACAACAGCCTCTCCGCTAGTCAATATGGCTTTCATAAGGGCTGTTCTACCATAGACCCCTTACTACGCTTGGATACATATGTTCGTAATGCCTTTGCGAATAATCACTCGGTTATTGCCATATTTTTTGACCTTGAGAAGGCATATGATACAACTTGGAGGTATAATATTTTGGCCCAGGCCCACTCCTTAGGCCTCCGAGGCAATCTACCATCCTTCCTTAAGAACTTTTTAACTGACGGACATTTCCGTGTTCGAGTCAATAATGTTCTTTCTCCAGACTTCGTCCAAGCTGAAGGTGTCCCTCAGGGATATGTTCTAAGCACAATACTTTTTCTCCTTGCTATAAATGATTTGGCCTCTGTTCTTCCACCCAATATTTGGTCATCACTCTGTTGATGACTTCGCTATTGCTTGTGCAGGCGCCGACTGTCATCTCATTGCAGTTTCTCTCCAGCATGCGGTCGACTGTGTTTCCACTTGGGCCACCACGCATGGGTTTAAATTTTCCAGTACCAAAACTCACCAAATTACTTTCACTAGACGCTCTGTCATCTCCGATCATCCTTTGTATCTCAATGGCTCCCATATCCCCGAACATGATACAGTCAGGTTTCTAGGCCTTCTCTTTGACCGTAGGTTATCCTGGAAACCTCACATTACCTCTCTGAAGGCAACTTGTCACAGCCGGCTAAACCTTCTTAAAACCCTTGCTCATCTTTCCTGGGGAGCTGATCGTCGAACTCTGCTTCGCCTACATTCAGTCCTCGTTTTATCGAAACTCGATTATGGTGACCAGATTTATTCAGCGGCCTCTCCTGCTACTTTCTAGCCTTAACCCCATCCATCACCAAGGATTACGTTTGTGCCTTGGTGCTTTTCGCTCTTCCCCTGTTGAGAGCCTCTATGCAGAAGCGAATGTTCCATCCTTGTCTGATCGCCGTGATGCCCATTGCCTTCGCTACTATGTACGCTCTCACGATCTCCACAATCCTTCCATTTATAGAATGGTCACCGATATTAGTAGACATTCTTTATTCGTTCGCCGCCCCTGTTTGCTCCGTCCCTTTTCTCTTCTCCTACATTCGCTCTTGTCTTCCCTTCAGTTACCACCTTTATATGTTCATGTAGCATCTCACTTTTCCCTACCCCCCTGGGAAGTTCCAGCTGTTTGGGTCTGTTCTTTCTCACTCCCTTGCTCGAAAGCTCAACTGCCTACGGTGGCTTCCCGCTCTCTTTTTCTTGATCACTTCCACTCCCATTCTCATGCCATCGCTGTGTACACAGATGGCTCTAAGTCTTCAGATGGCGTCAGATTCGCAGCAGTGTTTCCGGACAGCGTCGTGCGGGGGCATTTACTGTCTTCGGCTAGCATTTTTACTGCTGAATTGTATGCCATTCTTGCAGCACTTATTCGTATCGCACCTATGCCTGTGTCATCGTTTGTGGTAGTCTCAGACTCCCTTAGTGCTCTACAGGCTATACGAAAATTTGATACATCTCACCCCCTAGTTCTCCGTATCCAACTTTGGGTACGCCGTATCTCTACCAAGCATAAAGATATTATTTTTTGTTGGGTCCCTGGTCATGTCGACGTACAGGGCAATGAACAGGCACACTGCTGCGCGGTCAACAGTACATGACCTGGACTATTTTGCTGCAATAACTGCCCACCTTCACACCCGTTGGCAACAACGTTGGTCAACTCTGCTTGGTAACAAACTTCATTCTATTAAACCGAGCATAGGTTACTGGCCGTCTTCTTGTCATCAGTGCCGAGGTTGGGAGACCACTCTCTCCCGCCTTCACATTGGCCACACTCGTCTTACTCATGGGTATCTCATGGAGAGGCACCCTGTTCCTCTCTGTGAGCAGTGTCAAGTTCCAGTATAGATTAGCCACATTCTGTTAGACTACCGTCTCTATCAACGAGCACGCAGAATTTACCTCCAACGTCGTCTTTGTTCTACTACTCTCTTTACCTTCCCTTCTTGCTGATGGACCCTCCTTTAATCCTGACACTCATTGACTTCTTGACAACGACTGATTTACTCCACAAATTCTGATGATGATACCTTTCGCACTCCCCTCAGCCCTTTCTAGTTCAGTCTCTTGCTGCCCTTTAGCCTTTCACCATCCACTGCCCCGCTGTTATCCGTAACCTATTACTCATCCATCTCCCTTTTGCCACCTGATGCCCTCGCTTCCTTCCTGCACTGCAGCACTGTATAGCCCTTGTGGCTTAGCGCTTCTTTTTGATTATAATAATAATCTGCCTAAGAAGCGGCCTTTTATATAGTATGTCATTGATGTCAGCTATGGCCTGGATATCTTGTACATGTACTTGTAGAAATAAACATATTATTAAACTACCTTTATTACTGTCGAAATCGTGTCCAAAATATTAAACATACCGACTGACTTTGGTAGACTGCTGAATAGCAAATAGTGTTTCAATTACAATAAGCCATAACTACGTTATTTTATTTATTCCACCTCCTGCACGGTCTGGGTAGTTTTAAACAACTGTGGAATAATGTCCGTGTCCGTAGAATATTTAAGGCACGTGATAGGGACTTCTTTCAATTCCTAATGAATATGGAATTCCACGATTCTTGGCCTGGGACATAGTGCATGCCTGCATGGGCATGTTGTCAATGGTTTATTCAAAGTCAGGTAGGGTTAGCGTAAGCCAGAAATTTTAAGTGTGTTGAAGTTATGACTTCGTGAAGAATTCATTCAGATCGTCAACTTTTAGTCTGATTAATGGCTCACTGAATATAGTAACGTTGAGACTTCAGTATTTCGCGCATTTCTTTGCTATCGTCAGTATAATTTGTACCTTGCTTGAGCAAGATACAACTTATGAATGTGGTTTTTGCCCTGGATTTTGCATGCAAGAAGTAGTATTACGGAGTCATTCTATTTATATTAAACATATTCTGTTTACTTCCCTACTTCAGACAGTTTAGCACCCTCGAGAAGTTCTGTAATTCTTCGCCTGTAGAGGAAGCGCATTTCTTTCTAGCTTCCGTCCTCTTCTTTTTCCTTAGTGGTATGTGCCTTGAGCATATTTCTAGTGCCACAGAGTTGATCCACTCTAGACATTGGTTCGGATCCATGTAACTCAATACATCTTCCCAACATGTTTCATTAAGGGCATTTATTTGATCCCAGTTCTTATTGACGTTCAATTTGGTGAAAATATTCTCATGACATTTTTTCCAATTAGGTTATGGTATTATAGTTCACACCAGATGAACATTGTTCGTGAATGTATAGGCAATGATATTTTCTAGCGTTGTCGGTCTAGTATTTATGGCTTAAAGCGAATCTGTTGCAAAGACTTAATACGTCATCTGTGTGAAACTTCATCCAAACTGGCTCCCTAAATTCTCTATTACAGTATTTGCTACATTCTTCCATTTTAGATGTTGAAATCGCCAAACGTGATATTTTGGGGCAGGTTTCGAGATAGTTTTAGCCATGACTCTTATTTTTGCATCTAATTTATATACAAGTACAGTAACTAGATTCTGTTTTTCAATTCTTATTGCCAAGACTTCTACATCATTTGTGCTGTTAAGTAACTCGGTGCAGTTGAACGACTGTTTTAACATACAGGTCAGCCCCACCTTGTTTGTTTTTCCAATTGCATCTAAGAAGATTGTATCCACTATCCATATCCCGTGGTTAAAATAGTCTTTAAAGCGTGTCCCCACAAAAACTGCAAACGCTGCATTTGTCTGTGAGGAGTCCACTAATCTGTATTTTGTAGCTGTATCATGATTATAGACCTTGTATTTTGAAAGAAATGTTTACATCATTTGTTATGAGAGGGGTGGGGTGGGGAGTTATTAGTATCAATATCTGTGGCTCCTATGAGCTACATAAGAAAGAAGGAACACTGCAACAGGCCTACTGACCCATGAGGAGCAGTTCCATGTCTCCCCCCGGATTAGACCAATGACCCACCCCCCGGATTATCCCAATGACCCACTCAATCTGGTCATCCCCACTCAAGGATGGAGCACTGTACCAGACCCAGCAGCACAAGCTAGTCAGGTCCAACTCACACCCACCCACACCCACTCATGTATTTATCTAACCTATTTTTAAAACTACACAACGTTTTAGCCTCAATAACTGTACTCGGGAGCTTGTTCCAGTCCACCATCACCTTCGCTCCCTGGCACTAAAGTTTCTGCAAGGCACAAAGGTGTCTGCAGTTGCCAGACCCCTCGTTCCTTCCATGTGGAATACTGAGCAGTTGTTGCTATAGCACTGGTTCTTGTTTACTGAACTGCAACACATTTTTTGGTGGAAAAATTACAGGTTCTTGGAACAGCATATGCCTTTCCTTTGGAGATTTGGCATTTCTTTGGATGGTCGTATTTACATATGCTACTTCTGTCACTAGTCTCTAAATTTGCCAATACCCCAGGCATTGTGCCGACACTGTTGAGTGTTGTTTGTAGTGTTTGGGTAATGAACTACCCAAAGGAGAGTTAGAGGTATCAGGAAGATGGGGAATATTTTGTAAATGTGAGGAAGATCGTGAGGCACTGGGTAGAATGAAAGTGGGTAAGGCAGCTGGGATTGATGGGATAAAGATAGAAATGTTAAAAGCAGGTGGGGATATAGTTTTTTAGTGGTTGGTGCTTTTATTTAATAAATGCATGGAAGAGGGTAAGGTACCTAGGGACTGGCAAAGAGCATGCATAATTCCTTTGTATAAAGGCAAAGGGGACAAAAAAAGAGTGCAAAAATTATAGGGGAAGAAGTCTGTTGAGTATACCTGGTAAAGTGTGTGGTAGTTATTATTGAAAAAATTAAGAGTAAGACGAAGAGCAGGATAGCAGATAAACAAGGAGGCTTTAGGAAGAGTATGGGGTGTGTAGACCAAGTGTATACAGTGAAACATATAGGTGAACAGTATTTAGATAAGGCTAAAGAGGTTTTTGTGGCATTTATGGATTTGGAAAAGGCGTATGACAGGATGGATGGAGGGGGGGCAGTGTGGCAGATGTTGCAAATGTATGAAATAGGAGGTAGGTTATTGAAAGTAATGAAGAGTTTTTACGAGGATAGTGAGGCTCAGGTCAGAGTGTGTAGGAGAGGGGGAGATTTCCCAGTAAAAGTAGTCCTTAATTAAACAAAGATGTGTGATGTCACCGTGGTTGTTCAGTATATTTATAGATGGGGTTGTAAGAGGAGTGAATGCTCGGATGTTGGCAAGAGATGTGGACTTAAAAGATGAAAAATCTAACACAAAGAGGGAGTTATCGCAGTTGGTCTTTGCTGATGACACTGCTTTTGGGAGATAATAAAGAGAAGTTGCAGAGGTTGGTGGATAAATTTGGTAGGGTATGTAAAAAGAAGAAAATTAAAAGTGAATATAGGAAAGAGTAAGGTGATAAGGATAAAAAATTTAGGTGAAGAAAGATTGGATATCAGATTGGAGGGAGAGAGTATGGAGGAGGTGAATGTATTTAAATATTTAGGAGTGAACCTGCCAGCAGATGGGTCTATGAAGAATGAGGTGAATCAGAGAATTGATGAGGAGAAAAGGGCGAGTGGTGCACTTAGGAGTCTGTGGAGACAAAGAACTTTGTCCGTGGAAGCAAAGAGGGGAATGTATGACAGTATAGTTATACCAACGCTCTTGTATGGGTGTGAAGCATGGGTTGTGAATGTTGCAACAAGGAGAAGGCTGGAGGCAGTGGAGATGTCATGTCTGAGGGCAATGTGTGGTGTGAATATAATGCAGAGAATTCGTAGTTTGGAAATTAAGAGGAGGTGCGAGATTACCAAAACTACTATCCAGAGGGCTGAGGAGGGGTTGCTGAAGTGGTTTGGACATGTAGAGAGAATGGAACGAAACAGAATGGCTTCGAGAGTGTATAAATCTGTAGTCGAGGGAAGGCGGGGTAGGGGTCGGCCTAGGAAAGGTTGGAGGGAGGACTTTCCAGCAAGCATGCGTGAGTATATTTGATAGGAGTGAATGGAGACAAATGGTTTTTAATAGTTGACGTGCTGTTGGAGTGTGAGCAAAGTAACATTTATTAAGAGATTCAGACACTGCAACTTCTTGGGATTTTAATACTTGGGAATTCTTCGCTTGCCTAACCCTTGGGCACGACCTACTTCCACATTGAACAAATGTGACACCACCTACGACTGCTGCACCTCTCCTGCCTACGGTTTATAAGCTCCTTCTCCGCACTTATGCCGTATTCTATTCAAGAAAAAAATTGATGGACTGACCACATCGACTCGAGGCTGAGGGACTGATTACCTCATTCTCTTCCTGTTCTTCAAGATTCTCCTATGTGTGGACTGATGAAGCCACTGTGTGGCGAAACGTTTCCTCAATAAAGATACCCAAGAATTGCACATGTGTGTAATTTATCAACATGTCGGTTCTCTGAACCATTGATCTACAATCTATTTTTGGTAATTTAAATATCCTGAAACATGTTAACCTACAAGAGAATGTGTAAAATGTCTTTCATTACTCTTGTGTTCAGAAACAACGTACAGAAAACATTTGTTTTTGTTTCCACCTTGGCGGCGTGTAATGTGGTCAACATCACAAATACACCCGAAGTGCACAGCAACACCTGGTTAAGCTTTACTGATGCCGTTGTAGAGAGCTAAACATCTCCACCTGGTCCCAAGTAGTTTGTGTAGTGCACTAAAGAGCAGGTTTTATCTCTGATGTATATTGTATAAGTAACCAAACTACTACGAAATCCGTTTGAACATCACGAAATTAATATATTTATTTGATCCTCATGATAAAATTTAGTTGACCTTGTGTAGGTTGGGTAAGAATAATGTGTTACAGTATATTACGTTAATTTTAGCAAGGTTAGGTTGCTAATTTAGTTTTGGGATAAAATTAAAAATTATTAGTTATTTTAATTCACAAGAAAAGGTTAGTCGATGAATAAGACGCATGTACAACTCTTGAGTCTCTTACATAAGAACATAAGAAAGGAGGATCACTGCAGCAGGCCTGTTGGCCCATACTAGGCACGTCCTTTATAATCCATCCCACTAACAAAACATTTGTCCAACCTAATTTCCAGGTGTTGTAAATGTGTGTTGTTCAGCACCTTGTTGATATTGTACCATTTTCTTTAGATGTAATGGAAAAAGATCCGTGTATATTTGGGAGGAAATTTTCGAAAGTTAATTTTAAGTAAGTTCGACGTGGTTAACCGACTTGGCTGTTAGACACGATCAAATACTAAATGTTCATATTATATATGTCACAGTAAACTGCCTTGAATAATTTATAATTAACAAGCATTTTAAAGTTTTCGTTACCATTCCTTTAATATAAATTGCTTATATATATATATGTCGTGCCGAATAGGCAGAACTTGCGAACTTGGCTTATATAGCAACGCTCATCTTGCCATATAGGACAAGTGAAAATTTGTGTATGCAATTATTTCGCCAAAATCATTCTGGACCTAACGAAAAAAATATATTTCGTTGTGTTTGTTTAGTATTAAATTATTGTAAACGTATCTAAAATATATTTAGTTGGATTAGGCTAAAATAAATTACTCTTGTTGTAATAAGGTTAGGTAAGTTTTCTAAGATTCTTTTGGTGCAAAATTATAAATTTTTACATTAACATTAATGAAAAAAATATATCTTTAAACGTACAAGAGAAAATTTTAGAAAGGACTTAATTTTAAATGAGTTCTTGCTAATTGACCAGTTTTACATATTCGGCACGACATTATATATATATATATATATATATATATATATATATATATATATATATATATATATATATATATATATATATTATATATATATATATTTATATATATATATATATATATATATATATATATATATATATATATATATATATATATATATATATATATATATATATATATATATATATAATGTCGTGCCGAATATGTAAAACTGGTCAATTAGCAAGAACTCATTTAAAATTAAGTCCTTTCTAAAATTTTCTCTTGTACGTTTAAAGATATATTTTTTTCATTAATGTTAATGTAAAAATTTATAATTTTGCACCAAAAGAATCTTAGAAAACTTACCTAACCTTATTACAACAAGAGTAATTTATTTTAGCCTAATCCAACTAAATATATTTTAGATACGTTTACAATAATTTAATACTAAACAAACACAACGAAATATATTTTTTTCGTTAGGTCCAGAATGATTTTGGCGAAATAATTGCATACACAAATTTTCACTTGTCCTATATGGCAAGATGAGCGTTGCTATTTAAGCCAATATCGCAAGTTCTGCCTATTCGGCACGACATATACATACATATATATATACATACATATATATACATACATATACATTATAATAAATATATATATATATATTTATATATTTATTATAATGTATATGTATGTATATATATGTATGTATATATATATGTATGTATATGTCGTGCCGAATAGGCAGAACTTGCGATATTGGCTTAAATAGCAACGCTCATCTTGCCATATAGGACAAGTGAAAATTTGTGTATGCAATAATTTCGCCAAAATCATTCAGAACCTAACGAAAAAAATATATTTCATTGTGTTTGTTTAGTATTAAATTATTGTAAACGTATTTAAAATATATTTAGTTGGGTTAGGCTAAAATAAATTGTTCTTGTTATAATAAGGTTAGGTAAGTTTTCTAAGATTCTTTTGGTGCAAAATTCTAAATTTTTACATCAACATTAATGAAAAAAATATATCTTTAAACGTATAAAAGGAAATTTCAGAAAGGACTTAATTTTAAATGAGTTCTTGCTAATTGACCAGTTTTACATATTCGGCACGACATATATATATGTATGTATATATATGTATATATATGTATATATATGTATGTATATATATGTATATATATGTATGTATATGTATGTATATATATGTATGTATATGTATGTATATATATATATGTATGTATATGTATGTATATATATATATGTATGTATATGTATGTATATATATATATGTATGTATATGTATGTATATATATGTATGTATATATATGTATGTATATGTATGTATATATATGTATGTATATGTATGTATGTATATGTATGTTATATATGTATGTATATATATGTATGTATATATATGTATGTATATATATGTATGTATATATATGTATGTATATATTATGTATGTATATGTATGTATATAATATGTATATATATGTATGTATATATGTATATATATGTATGTATATGTATGTATGTATATGTATGTATATGTATGTATGTATATGTATGTATGTATATGTATGTATATGTATGTATATGTATATGTATATATATGTATGTATATGTATGTATATATATATGTATGTATATGTATGTATATATATGTATGTATATATATGTATGTATATGTATGTATATATATGTATGTATATGTATGTATGTATATATATGTATGTATATGTATGTATATGTATGTATATATATGTATGTATATATATGTATGTATATATATGTATGTATATATATGTATGTATATATATGTATGTATATATATGTATGTATATATATGTATGTATATATATGTATGTATATATATGTATGTATATATATGTATATATAGGTATATGTATGTATATATATGTATGTATATATATGTATATATAGGTATATGTATGTATATATATGTATGTATATATATGTATGTATATGTATGTATATGTATGTATATATATATTGTGTATGTGTGTGTGTAATTTGAGGATGGGTTTCTGAGGCTTCAATTTTTTAGTTCCTCGTCATATCCCGGAAGTGAGAGACATAAACTCCTTTAAATAAATTGACATTTTAATGAAATATAAAACTTTTAGATAGTTTCGCTCACCCAGTAACTTTTTAAATCACTTACTGGAAAAAGCTCCTTCATGAGCGAAACTTAGTCATCAATAAAGGTAACATATATTAGTGTTTAGATTTATTTATATTTGTCGATATTTCCATAACTTTCAGCTTGCAAGTCTTGTTACAAACTTTTGGATATTTTCTGATTTCTGCGCGTGTTTGAGAAGCTTTAGAGGTGGTGGAGGCTTGAAAAGTGTCCAAGTACACTAGGTGTGTACTGTTGCTCTTCCCTGAAGCTGGTACTACTGACGTCTAGCGCCGAGTGTGGGATGTCAGAGTTCATTGACACTTCCAGTTTTTAGCCTCCAAACGTACTTTTTTTTTTTTTTTAGCCACTCTCTTGTTCTCAATAAGTGGTTCCCAACCTTCTCACCACCAAGGACCCCTTTTATTTAAATTAATTTTCCCACGGACCCCAGGTTTTTGAAAGGTCTGTCTACTCAAGCCGATTTTATGAACTAACATCAACTTTTTTCTCTCTCAATTGAAAGACATACGTAACTGAGTATGCAGTTAAATAAATGGCACTATTAAAAAAAACTTTCTTGTTTAAAGAGATGGTTGATGCGGCTTTGTTGGCACTGTTCCGAATTTCAGGTTCAGTAGCGTAAATTAGGTGTCGCATTCATCCTCTTGATTTTTATTTTATACAGCTGGGAGAAAGCCTGCTAATATAAATATGTAGTGGGGAATGGTATTAAATATCTTACTTTGGATGCCAGTTCTGGGTATAAATTTTTTACATGCAACCAAAAGTCTGGTAAGTTGTAGTGAATGAAACTTGATCATTATTCGATGGAGGGTTGTATGTGCCATTCGGTAGCTTATAAAATAAGACCAACAGTTAAAAAAAAAAAGTCTAAAAAAATTAGTGTGTTCCTGCCGATTTGGAAACGGCCTTGAAATTTTGAAAGTTTATCGACCTTATGATGAGTATACATTTTACCATGAAGCTTCTTGAAAATTTGAACTTACCTCACGGACCCTCAGTACTAAACGGATTCCCAGGGGTCCACGGACCACAGGGTGGGAACAGTTGCTGTCGATGGTTTATCTGGCGTTTACCTGGTGAGGGTTTCGGGGATCAACGCCCCCACGGCCCGGTCTGAGACCAGGCCTCATGGTGGATCAGGGTCTGATCAACCAGGCCGTTACTGCTGGCCGCACGCAAGCTGACGTACGAACCACAGCCCGGTAACAAGTGATCCTCCTAAGACAAGAGGAAATAGTCGAGCCCTTATGACTCACGGGTAGCACTTTACTTTTTTTTTTTTTTTACAAATTCACATGGTTGTAATTGTAACCTTAATTTTTAAAGGAATGGACTGGTAAGCCAGTGGAAGACCTCGATCTGTTGACCTAAATCCCCAGCGGCGGGTCATCATATGACTAAGACCCGCATCAGGAAACACTTGACATGTTTTCTGACGAATCTTGCCTAATCTAACCTAACATGACTCTTCTGAATTTCTACACATTGAAAAAAAATTACATATTTCTTGCGCACTTTAAATGTGTAGATATTTGCATATTTCTGGTGCACTTTAAATGTGTAGATATTCTGACTTGAATCTGATTCTGGTGAGAGGCTCTTGATCTTGGGAATTGGATCTATACTCCATTTCCCCTTCCACATCCCCCCCCCAACAGGCGCTGTATAATCCTACGGGTTTAACGCTTCCCCTTGATTATAATAGTTGACTTGAATCGAGCTGAGACGTATACCCTGTCTGGTTTATATTTCGCGTTGGGTCGCCTTTATATTTCGGATCACCAGTGCTGACATCTAGCAGGCTTAGGCCTAGCTTCAGCCCGCACCACCCTCTCTGT